>JAKSZT010051399.1:540631-722885 GCA_026826555.1 Tolypeutes matacus
TTTTCTTTCTTCTATACTCTCCTCCAAGCCTCTCTCTCCTGTCTTTTTCTTTCAGGTTCTAAGGTTTCCTTTAATATTTCCTGCAAAGGTGGATTCTTTTTTGCAAACTCTCTTAGTTTCTGTTTGTTTGTGAATACTTTATATTCACCTACATATTTGAAGGACAGTTTTGCTGGGTAAAGAATTCTTGGCTGGCAGTTTTTCTCTTTCAGTTTCCTAATTGTATCATACCACTGTCTTCTCGCCTCCATGGTTTCTGAAGAGAAATCTGCACAAAGACTTACTGGACATCCTTTGTACGTGATCTTATGCTTCTCTCTTGCTGCTCTGAGAATTTTCTCTTTATCTTTTACATTTGACATTCTGAATAATATGTGTCTTTGCGTAGGTCTATTTGGATTTATTCTTATTGGGGCATGGTGTGCTTCTTGGACATGAAATTTCATTTCTTTCGTGAGAGTTGGGAAATTTTCAGCTATTATTTCCTCAAATACTCTTTCTGCCCCTTTTCCTTTCTCTTCTCCTTCTGGAACTCCAATGACACGTATGTTCTTGCGTTTTGTGTTGTCATTCAACTCTCTGAGCCCCTGCTCAATTTTTTCATTCTTTTCTCTCTCTGTTCTTTTCTCTCTTCAATTTTAGCTGCTCTGTCTTCAGTATCACTTATTCTTTCTTCTATCATTTCGAGTCTGCTGTTGTATGCTTCAAATGTATTTTTTTACTTCACCTATTGTGTCTTTCATTCCCATGAACTCCGTTACATTTCTGTTCATGAATTCAAATTCTTCGTTACGTTCGCGCAATGACTTCTTGATGTCATTGATCTCTTTAACTATATTCTATTTCATCTCATTAATTTGATTTTGGAAATGTGTGCTCATCTCACTGATTAGTTCTCTCAAATTCTGCATCTTTCCTGGGACTTTGCTGTATTCCTTTTCTTGGGCCATGTCTTCTATTTTCTTATATGGTCTGTAATTTTTTGCTGGTGCTTAGGCATCTGGTTAGTTTGTATTTTACTTAGATGCTCTATCTCTTTCTCTTTTATGGGGTTTTAGTGGCAGGAGGCTGTGAGTCACCACCGCTCTTTGATTTTTGGCTCAACCTTGATTGTTAGGATTGTTCTGCTGGTTGCTCAAAACTGGGCACTGAACCCAGTAATTGGTTGTAGAGTCGTTTCCTAGGGCCTTGGGCAGGGAGGCTATAGAGGTCAGGAGAAGCCTCTGTTACTTATTAATTTTCTTATGTGCACTTCCTTGGTCTGCCAGGAGATGGCGTTTTTTGGCAGCTCTCAATTCAATGCCTGGTTGGAGCGTATTTGTTGTGACACAGGCCAAATCAATGTGATAGAGCTTCCTGTCTGGGGGCTAGGAACCCTGTGATTCAAACTTTCTGAGACAGTTCTCCAGACTTCTCTCGTAGCGCCCCCCTTTTCCCAGCTACGTAATATTTCCACTCCCTTCTGAATCCTCAAAAATCAGTCCCTGTTAGTAGAGGAGGAGATTAGAAGTTTTGTATATCTTTAGCCCCTTGCAGGCTCCAAGGCAAACAATGGCATAGCCCTACCCAGCCTGGAAGGGCTCTCAGGACAGGACAGACCAAACCTGGGAGTCCAAAGCAGGGTCAGTCCCAGGCTCTCTCTCCCCTCTCCCATGGCGTCCTCAACAATTAGTCCAGGCTAGAAGAGAGGGATGTTGTGAGGGTCGGATTTCTCCAGTCCTTTCTAGGCTCCCAGGGCAAACCAATGTGTGGAAGGGTCCGTGGGGCTCCGCAGTCCAAATTTCAGGTCAGAACCTGAGCGAGCCTAAGGCTGCGTCCCTCTCTCTCCCCTTTCCAGGAGTGGCAGATCCCTGGAGCCCCCTTTGTCTGTGGTCGCAGGCCCAGGGGCCTGAGAATTCTGAATAGTGTGGGGGAGGGTGCCGGCAGTAGCAAAAGTTGCTACTTGCAACTCACAGTTCTGTAGTCACGATTTCCCTCTTTTGTCCCTCTCTCCTCTGGATGGTGTGCAGCCTTCACCTGCTGTCCTAAACCCTAGAAGATCTTTTTGGGGGCTGTTTCAGCTTGTCCTCTAGCTATTTTTCTGGAGAAGACATTCCCGTATCTTACTAGTCCGCCATCTTCCCAGAAGTCTCCTTTAATCTTAATGTAGTTAAGTAATGATTGCATTTCAAACTTTAATCAACATTTAATTTCTGGGAAATAGCTCTCTTGCTTATATTGTCTTTTTCTTTTATACAGTACTAAGTTATATTTGCTAATACTTTGTTAAGGATTTTTGTATGTATACCTATAAGGCATATTAGTTGGTAACGTTTTTTTTTTTTGTAAGGTCATTTTCAGGATTTGGTTTTAGGATTAATTTGGTCATACAACAAGTAGGAAAGGAAGCTATATTTTTCTATTCTCTGAAAAATTTGCATAATTAGAAATTATTTCTTGCTAAATTATATAAAATTCACTTGTGAAGCTCTTTGGAATTGATGATGTTTTTATAAGAATGTTTTTATAGTATATTTTTTCTAGATAGATTAAAACAGTTTCACAATTTTATCTTACCTTTATAAAGATGTCATTCTTTTGTCATTATTTTCTAATAAAATTATTATTATTTTCTGATGAAAAATCAGTCTTATATTTATGTGTTTTTTTCTGGGTGATATTTCTATTTTTCAGATTTTGTTTTGTTTTGTTTACTTTTATGCCTAGCAGTGATTCACATTACATTAATTATGCTTTGTGCTCACTGATACTCTTAGACCTGAGTATTTATGTACTTTATCTCAGATACTATCTTTTCTAATAATTCTTCTACCTCATTTTGCTCTCCTCTATGGCTTAAATTATGCATATATTATGCAGTTTAACACTTTGCCACAAAATACACAAAGAATTGAATATGAAATATTTTTATACTTTTTTGTTATTGTTATTATCATCATTATTTTTCCTTTGCTTCAGATTGGATAAATTGAATACTGGTGGACAAGTTTACTGATTTTTCATCATCTTTATCTAGCACGATATTAAGACTATTCAATAAACTTTTCGTTTTGTGTATTGTAGTTTTTTGTTTTAGAATTTCCATTTAGTTCTTCCTTGTGGTTTCTAAGTGTCTGCTAATATTTCCCATTTATTTATGGGTGTTATCCAGCTTTTCCATAGGGTTTAAAACACATTTATTAGACTTGCTTTTGTTCCTTGGCTGATAATCATATCTGAGTTATCTATGTTTTAATTTTAATGACTGTACTCTTGATTAATGATCATATTTTTCTCCTATATGTGGTTTTTTTTTTTTTTTTTTTTCTTTCTTTCTATTTTATGCTGGGCATTTATGTAAAAGAACAGGATAGACTCACACAGATAACATTTTCTCCTGCTATGAAGGATCATTGTCTGGGCTTTGCTGCAATTTTAATTATATTCATTTTACCACTAGTACCACATGTATGTATTTTACACATAGTAAATGATAAATTTCCTAAGTGCTTGGCTTAGTAATAACTGAATGTCTATGATAATTTTGAGTTGATTTAAAATAAATTTACTTAACTTTTTTTTCTCCTAAGAATCATGGTCTGAATATTTTAATTTACCATATTCCCAAGAGTTTTTCCTTTTGAAGGATATTTTTCTACTTCCTGGAATCTTTTTTTTTTTCTTGTTTTAACAGTTACTCCTGGATTGATTTAGCCTTTGCTAGTTTTATACTTGTCTAAAACATGAGCTTAATTTTAATTCCATTGTGTTTTTATCAGTCAGTCATAAAGTGAATTCAACTTACTGGTGTGGGTGTGAAGTAAAAAGTCAGACTTCTTTATTTTAAGATGGCTTACCTGGACCTGGGTATCATGTGCAGAGAGAAGTGGGTTAACATTCTACCAAAATAACAGGGGCAGTGGCCTAAAAGATAATATGTAAATATGAAAAACATATACAGAGATGGAAACAGAATATTACCCATCCAAATGAGAGAGCCCAGTTAACACTAATTTCCTCTAAGGTCACTGAAGTTTAGAGAACTCAGGATTTAGAGACTTGCTTAGGTGATTAGATAATTGCCCTTGGTGTCAGCTAGTGTGTATAATATGTGAGGACACTGCTGTGTGACTAAAGGAAAGCATTTAGAGCACTCATCCTCATAAAGACCCATTTGAAAAAGCAAACTCAGGAAATGTTTGCTTTCTTAAGGCCTCTTCTACATGGGCATTCTGATTATTTGGGCTATAGCAGCATACATTAATCTGATAACATCATATACCACATTAGCTGTAAGCTCTAAGCCAATATCCTTAATATAAACCCTTATGACTCTTCTTTTCCAACACATTCCCTACTTTCTGATAGTCCATTTACTATTAAATCCATTCAATAAGTCACTTATTTAGATATCTTAGTTTTCAATTTTATAATGTCCATTTGATTCTGTATGGATTCCAAGAAGCTGGTGAAAGATTCCACCTTTTTATGATTGTCCAACTTATTTTTTGATCATCTTTTACATATTATAATTACTTCAAAGTCAATTTTTTGCCAACTCCATTGTCTGTATCAAACATGCATTTGCTTCTAGCATTATTTCCATTGTTTTTGGTCAATAAAGTCTTTCCTTCCCCCATATTTAGTACTTTATTTATTATATGACATATATGAACTATAAAGAATTTCTAAATGATTCTTCCTTCAAAGTGGGTTCAATCATTCCCTTAATGGTTTGAGGCTGATAAACTCAATCCAAACAGAAACTGATATTGGTTGACTTTTCCTTATTGTTTCAGGAACAGGCAGTACACTTTCACTTCACTTCTATTTCTAGAGTGTGGCCATCCAAGGACTTTAAGAAAATGTAGCCTCTATATCTCTGAAGCATGAAGAGAATGCAAGAAATTTTATGTCTTGTTTTCGAATTTTTGACTCAGATTTTTAATCCTAAACTGCTTTAGATTTCAGCAAATATTTTGAAGAAAAGGATGATCACAGTGTGTTTAAGGCCCCACAGAGTCTCCAATGTTTGTATTCTAGTTCTTTGCAATTGACAAAACTTGAGCTCATTTTCCATCCACAGTTGCAGCCATATTCTATTTTTAGTCTCAACCTGTGCTTAGATAAACAAGTATTATCAAGGAAATGTGGTTATAGTCTGTCATTGTCCAGTCACCTTTCCTTTCAGAGGTTTCTGCTCTTCTCTTTTATTCTCAGAACAAACTCCTAACGTCCTTTTATCCTGAACACACTGAAATTGTGTTAATTCTACTTTGCCTTTCCAAGTTTTTTAGTGCCTTTGGATTATTGCATGCGAAGCTTTGGAATTCAGAAAATATTTTGAGAAGGAAATCTGCTGCTTGTTTGAGGTTCATCATATCTCCAGATTTAGAATTCCAGCATTAAGTGATTTCACAAAACTCTGGACAAGACTATACAGTCAGCCTTTCACCCACACCCACAATTGCTCAATGCCTTTAGAGAAATCTTCAGGTATTCTGCGTACCTCTATGGAGTTTTACTCCTTATTGTATTATATTCAGTCTAGTCCATATTTTTAACATATATGATGTGAGAACAGAATCCTCTGATATCACAAATGTAACCGCTGTTTTTAAAGGTTTACTTTATTTATTTATTTCTCCACACCCCCTCACTGTTTGTACTTGCTGTGTCTGTTCATCTTCCTTGTTTCTTTAGGGGGGATTGGGAACTGAATCTGGACACTCTAATATGGAAGGGAGGTGCCTAATTGCTCGAGCCCCCTCTGTTCTCTGCTTTGTTGTGTCTTTCTGTTTTCCTTCTCGTGTCACTTGTGTCATCTTATTGCACCTGCTTGCAGTGCCTGCCCATTGCATCAGCTTGCTATCTTGCTTGTGCTCTTTAGGAGGCACTGGGAACCTATACTCCCTGCTTTCTTGTGTCTATGATTATGTTTTTCTTCTTGTATCTCTTTTTCCATCAGCTTGCCACACCTGCACACCAGGCCAGTTCTCTGTCTTCTTTAGTAGGCATTGGGAACTGAGCCAGGGACCTCCGATGTGGTAGGCGGGTGTGCAATTACTTGAGTCACATCTACTTCCCCCAGTTTATTTTTAAAAAGCTATTTTTTTTTCTTATCTTAGTGAGAACATTTCCTCACAAAGCCTTGGAAGTATCTCAGAGCAGGGAAGGCAAGGTCAGAATTTATTAAGGATGGAGAGTTTGGTTAAAGGTGGCTCCCTCATAGCAAAGGATTGGCAATACCAGCAAGGCAATGATTGTGAGGCAAGCGATTTAAAGGAGCTTATTATGTATTTCGTGTATTGAGGCTTTCCACTCAAGGGAAAAACCTGAAGTTGCTGGCAAAGACAAAGGTGGTCCTGTGCAGGTTGCTGATATCAGGAAACCTAAAAGCAGATGTAGCATAGTAATATCATCTAAAGTGTCTTCTTTTCAAACTCAAACAAAACTGATACAGACACACTTAATATTTTACATCAGATATGATGTTAAAAAGTTACGTCTCAACTATATTCCTCAAACCTACACTTTTCTAAAGCTTGATTTCCAATTAGCTTAATGATATAAGATAATTGTCTTTTATCTTTCCTTCCTTCTGTCTCTCACTTTCTGCTGCTGATATTACATGAACATACTTAGATCCAAGTGCATGGGCAAGTATATTACTACTTTTACAATACAGCCAGAATATGTATTAAACATCCTGATGGTATACTGAAAAAGTAATTATTTACCATGCCCATCTGCAAAGGAAACAAGGAATAAATCATTAATAATCTCAAACAGCACACCCATAGAAAACCGTAAAAAGATAACGGAAATGAATGGAGAGAGGGAATTATTTTTTATTTCAAGCATAATAAATTTGCAGTCAGAAATTGGGTCCCTCTTGATGTTCAATGGTGTGAGAGAGACACTGAGAAATCCTATCTTTCACAATTTACCAACTGTTACATATGGAAAAATGTTGGTTGTTAGGAAAGTGATAAGTAACAAAAGGTAAAATATCATTTAAAATATTAATCACTCTAAATGATGTGAACTGATTTTTTTTTTTTGGCAGAGAAGGGGAAAGGAGAGCTCTGTTCTTCAAACACTATGAATATTTTGATAGATAATAGTCATACACTCTTCCAAAAAATCAATGGGCAAATATTAAAAAACTATTGTATCACTAAATTAGGTGGCATAAGCAAAAAATCTAAAGCAATCTTCACTTTTAATGATGAAAATGTAACAAAAAAAATCATTTTCAGCACAACTTGTAAAATATGATGAATGTATTCAGCTAATATAAGGACTTTGGAAATTATAAATGTCTTTACTATCAAGATAATCTTTTGTTCCTAGTTATTTTGAGTGAAATATTCACAGACCAATTCACCTACAGTACTGAGAAACTGACTTCTTCTTCAGAAACACAAACACAGACATTTATTTGCCTTCCTGGACTGAAGTCAATTGATAAGGGGCATGGGGAGAGTTCGACAGTCTGTGTGAAGTCTTTACAAGATTACAAATTTGATTTGGGGAAAGAAATTACTGCAAGTATCTCAAGTTTGAATCTGGATTTTTGTACCTATAGGTTCTTTTTTTAAATAGAATATGTAAGGTATACCAATAGACATTCTTCTCTATTCCTTCCCTTTGTAAATGTATATATCTATTACTATATCATCTATATCAGATGTATAGGTATATTAACTGGGATAATAATGTACTACACAGGTTTCTTACGTTGATAAAATGTTGCTTGCTCTGTCACATAAAACATTGAAAATAAAGCTTACTTTTTAAGAAGTTCAATAATTAGTAAAGAGCACATTAAAACTTCAAAGGGGTAGGATTGTTGAACTCTGGCACAATAAGCATCACATATAAAATATACATACTTTTATGTATGTTTACTTTTTGTATGCAAGCAGATGATAGGTAGCTAGATGATGATGATGATGATGATGAAGATAGATAATGTGTATGTTGCCAATATATTCATGGGCTTTCATTTCTAATTGGTTTCATTCAAATAATTAATTATATTTATGTTAAGATTGTCATACACATATATGATGTAACTTTGATACTCAGTATTCTGAGAGTAAAAATATTCAGAAAATGGTGAGTCTATTAATTAATCTGTAGGCTTCCCATATATTGAGCTTCCATGCTAGAAGTACATGTAAACTCCAGAAAACTGCTTTATATCTTATATCAAATAAAAGGAAAAAAGATGTGAGGAAATTTTAGCCATTTTTTCTTACGAAAGCAGTAGGATCACAATGAGAATTAATGGTAAATTTTTCAAGCTACTTGATTTTCTCTGTTGTAATAAGGTATGACAACAGGCAAATATGATAAATATATTAAAAAAACATAAATGGCTGGAAAAGATTTCAAAATACTTTGAAAATTCATTGATGGGAAGTAAGGAGAATTGAGAATAGAAGAAAAGGAAGTGGTAAATGGAGAATTAGTATAAAGGTAAACTCTACCTTTATGTCTACACATAGCAATGGGCCCTGGGAGCCCAGAGAGTAGCAAATATTTATTCATGAATATCTTGAGAAGCCAAAACATCATGACCTCTGCATATAAGTTCCGGAAGGCATGGATATTTAGAAGCCTTTATAGAATGATTTGCACTAATATTGTGTAACTTAATATAATTTTAAGGTTTAATGGATAACCTTAATTCTTTGGGAAACTGGATTTTATCAAATTCCTCCTTCTTCAAAATTCTTGAATTTTCCAAGACTTCTTTGGCCCATGATCATCATTATCTATTCATAATATTGCTACAAGTCTGTCATTGTATTAGTCATTATTATTATTTTATAGACTGTGAAATTGAGACAAACAATAGTTAATAGAATGCCTCAAGAATGCACAGTTTAAAGTAAATTGGAACTAAAAAATTGATTCTCTGGATTTCTGGACTGTCTTTATTACACTGTAACATCTGCATGCCTAAGATTTAGAGAAAGGAATTACAGTCCCACATTACTGCAATATTCTTCTACATCACCATTATGATCCCCATGGAAGACATATTTAATTATTGATACATACAGCAAAATACATAGGGTAGTTTAAGATATTTAAATTCATATATTCATACAAAACAAAGATGACAAAATATATCACATTGTCTAATATGAGCTTAAAAGGTAAGCTTTGTAAATGAAAAGTCAAACTTATAAACTAAATGTTAAAGATAAAATTGATTAAACTCTCTTGTACAGAGAAACTAAAATAAAAGAACAAATATATACATGAATAATCAAACTTTTAAGGTGGTGTAATTGTTATATAACTGATACATTTTGCAAATAGTAACAAAAATACTTTAAATAGAACTTTAAATATCCCAATTCACATATTCAAACCAGAAAACTGCTTAACTGCACTACTGATAATTCCTTACAGCCTTTTCTCTTTCTTTTTATCATGTTAAGATGTGTATAATTAACTGCTTCATGATATTATCACTACTCTCTGGTAAATTTCAAATAAATAAACAAAGTAAGAGGGGCAAAATTAGATTCAGTTATACTAATTTAAATATAATCTGAAAGTAGGTGGTGTAAGGCATTGTTAAATTTTAAGATTTTTTTTCTGTGGTGTTAGTTAATTTATTGTTAATCTCTGATTAACTTTTCATTCACCCATCTAAGCATCAAATTTACTCTTAAAGTAGTTGTGAGAGAAATTGCACTG
This sequence comes from Tolypeutes matacus, assembly GCA_026826555.1. Lineage (NCBI taxonomy): Eukaryota > Metazoa > Chordata > Mammalia > Cingulata > Chlamyphoridae > Tolypeutes > Tolypeutes matacus. The sequence goes on from JAKSZT010051399.1 coordinate 550,334, forward strand.
AAAATTTAATCAATAAAAAATTCTTAGTTGGAAATGCATCACTAAGAGTTATATGAAACAGAATTATGAAATATATTTAAAGCAAGATGATACAATCAGCTCAGATATTTAATAATCAGTTGCCATACATCCAGGAATGATGTGGGAAGGAAAACCAGATTCTTCAATTCCTTATGGATAAAAGTAAAAATATTATCTTAATTAATACTGAAGAAAGAAAAATAAATTAAAACCCTTTATTCTCTTTTATCATTATGTTATATAATATAACTTAAAATTTATAATTTAGTTCTTTGTTCTTTTCCTCAAACAAATTGGCGTATACCATGAAAAAATTGCAGTCTTTTAGAAACAAATGTGAATACAAGCAAACTGTTGCAAATATTTGACCAATCATAAAAGTAAGCACTATTTTATTAACAAATTGTTAATTAAAATTCTAAGAGTGAAAATTTTGTAAAATGGATAAATTATAATTAAAGTGAAAAAGAAGGATTGTGCTATGGAATAGAGCTTTTGAAAACCAATTGATTTGCCTTGTTAAAGGAGCAGTCACAATTACTTCGGATGAGGAATAAAAAATATATGATAATTTTGATTTAGTATAGTATCAAAAAATGGAAATGTATTTCTGTGATAGCTATCAGGGTAAATTACTAAAACTTGATGATTAAAGTCACATCTTCATTTTCCTGGGTATTAATTTTTTCAGTGCACCAATCACATCTTTGTTCCTAAGGCTGTATATGATGGGATTAAACAGTGGAGTCACAAAGATGAGAAAAGAGAGAACATTTTGTCAGTTCCTGAAGAGTGATTTGATTTTGGCTTCAAATATGTGATAGTAACAAGACCAAAGAATAAAACCACAACTATGAGGTGGGAAGAACAGGAGGAGAAAGCTTTGAACTGACTTGTGATTGATGGCAACTTTAAGATGGTGGAGATGATTTTGATATGAGCAAAGTATTAATAGGAAAGGAATCATGGCAAATAATATGCCAACTATATAGACACATATCTCATTAAGTGAAGGATCACTACAGGCCAATTTAATCAATGGGGGGATATCATAGAAGAAATGGCTGATTTGGTGAGAACCACAGAAAGGCAGTGAGAAGATCCAATATGTTTGCCCTATCTGAACTGGAAAGCCACTGATCCAGGAGTGAACTGCTAGCTGGAAACATGTCTTTTGGTTCATGACTAGAGGATAGTGCAGAGGATTACAGATGGCCACGTAGTGGTCATAGGCAATCACAGCCAGGACTAAACATTCAGTGACCCCTAGCATAAGGAAGAGGCCCATTTGTGTGGCACAGTCCAGCAAAGAAATGCTTCTATCCTAAGTCCAAAGGTTTGCCAGGATCCTGGGAACAGTGACTGACACATAACAGATTTCCAATGAGGAAAATTTTGCCAGGAAAAAATACATAGGGGTCTGAAGAGCAGACTCTGCCCTTGTAATTATTATGATAAGACCATTTCCTATGATGATAAATGTGTAGATGAGAAAGAAAATTCCAAATAGGTACCCCTGGAGGTTTGGAAGGTCAGAAAATCCCAGCAGAACAAATCCCACCGCTGAAGAGAAATTGCCTTATGCTCTTTAGTCTGTAGGTTACATCTGTGAAAACAATAAATTCAAGATACAAAAGTCATTTTATGTGCTTGAGTTGTAATTTTCTTTCTGGTTTACTTTCAAAAATTACAAAATCCCTATGACCTGTAAAACATCTGTATTATATACAACATAGATGTTCTATAAAAACTTCTGAATTTCTTTTTAAACTGTGGCTACCAATAGCATTCTTTCACTCAAAATCATCCCTAAACATATATCCCTACATTGAATTAGGTGTGCTGAGTGATAGCTATATTTTATTTTATTTGTATTGAGCTATGTAATATGCATTGTTGTTCGGGTTTGATAATAAGACTATTAGAACTGGATTAAAATTATATTAATAAAAATACAATGAAAAATAATAAAATAGTAATTAGTGAAAATACTTTGACAATTTTGGATGGAAGTTCTTTTCCCTCAATTTTCCTTTTTCATGATATTTCTTTGAAATTAATTGTATTTATTCTAATTTTTATTTTTTTCCTGAAATGTTTCTAAGAAATACTGTATAAACATGTTCAATGAATAAACTAGAAAAGTTGATCATAGTGGATATTACTGTGAATTCTTGCATTCTAGTATTTCTTACAAGGATTTTATTTTAATAGAAATAAATCATAAAGATTTGACCAACAGAGTAAAGAATTAATCAACTTTTTAATATTGACATTGCATGTGGATGTTAATTCCTGATATTAGCCATGATTTTCATCATGATTTAGAGTCAAAGAAAGAGAAAATTAGAAGGTTTGTAGTTCAAGCAGAATCTGAAACCAAATCCAGGCTATCCTTCCAAATCTGTTCATATATTCATTTTGCTTTGAACATCTTCCCTCTTTTACAAAAGTGCTCTATGAGTGGCACATTAGTCCCAGTTTCTAATTCAGGATGTTCCAGATGATCAAAGTCTTTCCTGAGATCTCCTGTCTTCCAAAAACACTTTTGATGTTATTTATTACGTACTGTTAATTTAGGAACAATTTATTTAAAATTTTTTCTCTGTCTTTATCTCTTTCTTGCTCTCTATCTCTCACTCTTTCCCTCCCTCTCTTTCTGTATCAATAATTAGCTCCTGAAGCGTACCTTACACAACTCTGATTCTGATACCAACAGCACACAGTTCATCTCCATATGTGCTTGAATATTTGAAATTTGTTCAAACCAATGGTCTCCATTGTACAATACCTAAGATACTGAAAGAGGACATCCCCAAATATTTCAGTGTCTGAATATTGTTTTTAAGCACTAAAGTTTGTTGTAGCTTCTTGAACATAGGTTTATGTGGAGGATGAGTGGAAGACATTTGAAATTTAAGGACAAGCTTGCAAATTCTTAGTAAATACAGTAAAATGTGGAAATTAATGATCATCTGTAACAATTCCAACACTCAGGGGTATTCACAGAAACTGTCTCATTTAATCCTCACAGTGGTGCATGAGGCAATTCTTTCACCATAATGGACCATGGTCTCAAACATGTTCTATAAAACATTCAAGAACACGGAGCAAGTAAATGACCTTTTGAGATTTGCATTCAGGTCTATCTGTGTCAAAATCCAAATTACTTTGCTACAACAAGTAATACCAAGGGATCATAAAATAAAATGTTGGTATTGTTTCTTATGTGAGTAATGAATACCACTTATTCAGTAAATTAATATTATCCTTTCATTAATGAAGGAATAACAATTCCCTCTTTTAACTAACATGAACTATATGTTTAGTACATGTTTAGTGTGAAGATATGGTATTCTTATTTTGGTGTTTTGTGTTTTCCTCTCTCTCTCAATGACACAGAGACTTCTCTGTTCTCCATTGTTCTAACATTCTAAATGTTATTTTGGGAAAAAATAGAAAGAAGCAAATCTTGAAAACAATTGGACAATAAATTAGAAATTGTTAATCTACAACTGACAGGTAATAATTTGCTATGGTATTTGTGGCAGGTTCTAAATAAGAATTAATAATAAAACTTTTCAAAATTTCCCCTGTACTTTATGAATATCAATGACATATTGTATGATAAAGCCTTTACAAAAATAAGAAATAGAATCACTAAGTAAGTGCTATACAATTTCTAATATACATCTTAAATATTCTTGTAACATGAAATCTTTTCAAAATATTAGAATCAAGACTAGACTATTACTTTGAAAATTATTCTGTTTCTTCCAATCATGCTAATAATGAGCAAGTTTATTAAAATGTATTAAAGTATATTAATTATTGATCAGACATTGTGACGGATTCACAACATTCCTCAACTTTCACTCAGAAAATTTGAAAGAAACTGTGTTAAAGAGAGTCAGTGTTGAAACTATATTCAACAGTCTTGGGTTACAAATTTTATTCTAATTATGCTATATATTTCAGAGTGATTAACAGTTTATATTGAATCATTTCATATTATTTTCTAAGGAGTATCCAAGGAAATCGCAATGCTTTCTTGGAGGTATCATACAGTGTATCTGCTATAAACGTCATCCTATTATTTAAACTCAAAAAATATTAGACAATTAAACTTTAAGCAAAGAGAAAAATCCATGGAACGAAAATCAAAGAACAAGGAAAGAATGAAGGTAGGAAGGCAGGAAAGCAGTAAGGCAGGAAGGCAAGAAGGTAGGAAGGAAGGAAGGGAGGGAGGGAGGAAAGGAAGAAAAAAAGAAGGTAGGAGAGAGGGAGGAAGGAAAAAGGCACAACCCAAAATTCTTCTCTATACTTTCATAAAACCAAATACTCATAAAAATATTTGGTAAAGGATGAATGTTTTTCAATGTTTTAAATCCACTAAATGTGTACCTAACATTGGAATGAGATGTTTATCATGGGTGTAATCTGATTGCATGCATTTGCCCCATCTTAATTCATAAAGGAGAGCCAAAATTTGTAGCTTCATTATTCTAAAACAAATACTGTTCACAAAACTCTTCTCAGAAGTGCTTCAAGAGAAGGGTAAATGGAGTCCTGATGCTTTTGTCCCTTTAATTGAAGCTCTTTTATTACCCTTTATTTTCTTCAGGAGCATGATAAAATTATTCTATTTATTTAGCTAATGAACTTGTAGCTCTAAATCCACATGGCAGAGGACATTGCTAGTCAGGTTAGTAAATTTGCGGTAATTTTTAATCAACAAAATACAATGTAAAAGAATGAAAGAATATATATTTTTAAATACATTTCCCAGAAGTTTCAGATTACTTGTCAAAAAGTGTTCTTTTAAAAATGGTGATTTCCATCATTGTTGGTAGGGTGCAAAGAAAAACATCCATAAACCTTTTTTTCTTTGGAAAAAATTTAAAAACTGTAATTTTAATATATTTTATTAAATTATAACTACTAATACACTTCAAAATAGTACATTTCAAAATATTCTTAAGCCACTTATCTCACTAAATTTCTAACCGGAAAACAGGAAGGTAAAATTACTGCCTTAAATATAGTTTAAACTTATCAATTAATTAGTGTTCTTTCATATTCTGTAAATATTTGGGTTTTCTGACTTTTGATATTTAAGATATAATAAACTCAGAAGTCCCACCTAAAATGTAATTAAAACCTTAGTTGAAAAATTATAGTGCTCACCTTTATGAATATGGATGAAATTTTATCTTTCTCTGATAAAGAAAGTTTTAAGTGATGTTCTAATGAAATTAATTTTTAAACCACTTGAAATTCAGGAGGTGCCAAATGAGTAATCCCCTTCAAAAATATATTTTCTTTCAAAGCATACAGTGATCTTTAAGTAGAAAAATATTTCTTTCTTTCCAGTAGAAATTTATCATCTCCCATGTCACTTTTTAATTCATCTAATCCATTACATATGCCTTTGAAATTTTTGGAAAGCAACCAAAAATATCATGGGCCATAACTTTCCATTTCAATGGTATCTTACTCTATCATTCTTTCAGGTGCTTAGTTACCTTTGTTTTTTGTTCTATTCTTTTTGGCTGTCTGCAATAATTGTGTCTTACTACTTATTCTCTAGTGTCTTTATTAAACTATGAGTTTTCAGAGTCAGTTCAAGGTAGATGACAAATTTAGTAGAGACTCAAAAGAGTTACAGGCAATCTCTTGATCTTTATAAAGCTGCTTAACTTGTTACTTATTTTTAAGTAACATATAGAGAAAATAAAGATGGTTTAAAACGGGTAGAATTTATACAATTTTAAAAGTGTGTGAAAGGAATTATCAGTGCAAGTACATCAGAGAATTGTGAACTAAACTGAAGAATCATAAAATGGCTAATGAGAGAATTAAAGAATTGATTTGTAAGGTCAACAGAGGTGTGGCTTTTTCCTTTTAAATCACGTACAATTTCAAATATATACAAAACGGAGAGAATAATATAGGCAATACCCTTATATTGATCAAAATATAATCACATTACATTCATTTCATATGCTAAATGAAATTATAGACTGGGTTAAATTACAATTGGTCATTATGTATAAAACCTTTTCATATTTGTAGGGTTTAATCATAATATTTTCATTGAGTTCTTGTTTATATTCATCAGGGATGTTGATTCGTAGTTTTCTATTTTGTCATGTCTTGTCTCTATATGGTTTCAGAATAACATTGGTCTTATAGATTGACTTGTGTTGTTTTTACCATTTCTCCATTTGGGGGGAAAGAGTATGTAAGCATTGTTGGTATTTCGTTTTAAATATTTGGTAGAATTTCACCATTGAAGCAATCTAGACTTTGGAATATTTTTTGTGTTGGGATATTTTAAATTACAAAATCAATTACCTTACTTGTGATAGGTCTATAAAGGTATTCAATTTTCTGCATCTCCTTGAGTCATTTTGGGGTGTAAAGCAAGTTGTTTATCTGTCTTAGCTTTCTAATCAGTTGTGTGTATATATATATATATATATATCACTGTACATGGGAAGCAGGTGCTCAACCACTGAGTGACACTAAATCCCCAATCAGTTGTTTTAAAGATGTTTGTGCCATTCCTTTATAGTAATCTTTATTTCTGTAAGGTTGGTCATGATGTACACAAAGAAACAGGTTTCAAATTTTTTTTTTAATTACTGTTTTTCATATTTGCCTTTAAGTCATTTAACAATGGAAAAAATACATATTGTAACAATTTTATGATTATTTATGTAATTACATTTATCAGGCTCTGCTTCTTTCTTTTTAATTTGAGTTATTTTTTGGTATCACCCCACTTCAACATAAAGGATTTTGTCTAATATTTCTCCTGAAGTAGGGTTTCTAGCAACAAAGAGTATCAAAATTTTTTGAACTAAGAATATTATTATTTAGTCTTTATTTTGGAGTGATAGTTTTATTGGATATTTAACTCTTATTTGACAGACTTTTATTTCTTTTTCAGTAATTTGAATATGTTATCCTAAAGCTTTCTGTCCTCCATTGTTTCTGATGAGAATCAAGTCATATTTTTCTTGTTGTTTTGAATTTTTGTATTTGCCTTTGGCATCCAAGAGTGAAAAATGAGGGGGTTATGTGTAATCTCTTGTTATATGTAGCTTCAATTTTTAATAAAATATGTTAAATGTTGGTGATTTTTTACTTCAAATATATTTTCTGTCCCTTTATCTTCATGCTTCTGGGACTTTCAAAACTTTTATTTAAATGAGCTCTATGGTATTCCACTGGTATTTGAGACTTTTTAATTTTATTTTTAATTCTTTTTTCTTTGTATTCTTAAGATCATATCCTCTAGACAGATGTGTCTTCGAGTTTTCTAGTTCTTTTTTCTGCCAGTTCTAATCTGCTATTGAGTACATATAGTGAAATTTTCAATTCTTTTTGTGTTTGTTATATCTGGGATTTCCACTTGCCTTTTTTAAAATAATTTCTATTTATGTATTGCTTTTCTCTGTTTAATGAGTCATTTTAATCATTATTTTTCAAACTTCTTTAAACAGGATTTCCTTTATTTCTTTGGGAGTATTTAAAATAGTAGCTCTTAAGAATACTTTATCTTCTAAGTCCAACTACATCTTCCCTCAGACATAGTGTCTAAAGGATCTGCTTTGTTTTGCTATTGGTCTTTATCTGTATATGTGTCACAGTTTCCTGGTTAGGTGCATGCCTCAACATTTTTGGTCGAAGTGAATATTTTATATAATATATTGTGGATACTCTGGATTTTAATTCCCTCTATGGTTGGTTGTTGTTGCTATTTGTATGCATGCTGACAGACAGTGATTTGCCAGATGTGCTTAAATACCTTGAAGCCAGAAAGACTTTTACTCTTTGTAATGAATTTATACATGACTTGGGGAAGGTATTCAATGTACACTCTCCTGAGTTTTATTTTCTGCATTCAAAGTTACATTCAAACAAGGACAAGTGACTTGCTGGCATGCTTCTTAGTACCTCCTGAATGTATACATAACCTTGTGAATGTGAAGAATGTCTCAGACAGTAAGTATGAGAAGGAACTTATCAATGCATTATTTAACTTTCTTATTTCTCAAAACAGAAATTCCCATTAAATTTCACTCTAGTCACTTCTACACCTCACAGAGACTTTAGCCTAGCATTAATATGGGTCTTTGCTATTATTTACCACTGAAATCCTAATATTTTCCACATTGTTCTTAGCCTTGGAATTACCCATACTCTGCTAAATCATAAAGTGTGCCTCCTCTAACATTGATAAGAGAAATGCCAATCCTTGTGGACTCTACTAGGATAGGTCTTCTCCATGGAATTGTGTAGGGTATGGGAGTATACTCAGGCTAAAATGCAACTGATTCCTGCTGTTCTTATTGATAGACTTTATTTTCATAAGTAAACATTTTGCAATATTTTGGTCAATTCCCAGAATTTTTGACATTGTAGTTGACAATTTGTCCAGTTTTATCATTTCTGAACTGCTCATCCAGCCATTCCAGTAGTCTTTGCAATTGATTTTTGACACATGTGCAAAAGTTTTTCAGTGTCACAATTGTACATTGAATTCTGTACCAAAAAGACATGTTCTTAATTTTAGTTTTGTTCCCAAGATGTGAACTCATTGTAATTAGTATCTTTTGAAGACATTATTTTTAGTTAATGTGTGGCTAACTGAACCAGGATGGAATTTTCCTACTACTGTAGGCCTTATAAGGCAAAAGTCTTGGGATAATCCAGAGTCCAGAAGTCAATGGAACCCAGAAGAGAAAAGAGAAAACAACACCACATGATACAAGACAGAGACCACAAACCAAGGAACTCAAGGATTGCCAGCATCCAGAGCCAGAATGCCACAAATTTGGGGAGAAAACATTTCCTGATGCCTTCATTTTGAATTTCTCCAGGTCTCAAAACCTTGAGCGAATTCCTATTTTTAAGCCAATCCTTTGAGTGTCATAGCAGCCAGGAAAGTAAGACTAAAAGTATTGTAACTTTAACATTTGGTGCTGAACAATTAGATATCCACATGGAAAAATTTAACCAAAACCCAAAATATATGCTTTATAAAAAATTAACTCAAATAGATCATAGATCTAAATATATAATGTGAAACTATAAGCATTTAGAAAAAAGATGGGAGAAATCTTCATAAACTGGGATTTAAAAATGAGTTCTTAGAAACACTATTAAAATACAAACCACAAAGAAGGTATCGATGAGCTAGATTTATCAAAATGAAAATATTTTGCTTTGAAAAAGACATTGTTAAGAGACAAGATACAGACTAGCTGAAATATTTTCACATCACCTCCAACAGAGTAAAATGTATATAAAAAATATTTTTTAAAATCTTCCAAAACTCAGCAAGATGACAAGAAACAACCTAATTTAAAAATAGAAAAATAACTTGAAGGAATATTTCACTAGAAGTGCTGTACAAAAGGCAAATAATCACATGATAAATTGCTCACCATCAGTAGCCATTATTAAAATAAATATAAATAAAAAGAAATAATGTTTAAAAAGAAAATCATGTTTTAATGGCTAAAATCATAACATAAAAGAAATCAAAATTTGTAAAAACTAGTAGAACCACTGCATGGTGATAGCTTTGAATGAACGATCATGGTGTAGAACACTGTTTATAACATTTTTGTCCATCTAGCTATACATTCATATTTACACATACATGAATTTATTTCTAATTCTTATATACTCTATTTTCCTTTATTGTATTTTTGGTTGCATGTCCATGTATATGGTGGAGGTAGCAGGTTATGGAAACAAATCTAGTGTTTTATAATCCCTAGAATAAGAGGAAATCAACACAAGTAACCTGATGTAGATACTTGATTCTAAGCTGCATGCAGTAACTCCTTGGAGTTTTAGCATTTGAGCATTCAGGCATGTTCTATGCAGGAAAAGAATTGTACAAATGCATAGTTAGATGGCTAGAAAGGCATGATGTTAAAAAAACATTAGTTTCCACTAATATTCTTTATTATCTTATTTAATGATAGGAAAAGTCTTAACTGGTCATATGGCAGTGCAGATAAAGTTTATATTCTCTAGAATCTATTCCAGCTTGTAGTTTTGTGACTAAATTTAGATGATGGAGCAGGACTTGAAATTCTGCGTGGTGTTTCCAATTTGTACAACTCAAAAAGAATAAGTAAGTAAAAGAACATATTGAGGATGACATCACCATTCTAAGAAATTTAGACTTCTTTCTACAAAATTTTTCATGGCAGAGAAACTTCTACCTAACTTAAGAGACATTATTTTTACATCTTTTATAGAACAACTTAGTTTAAATCCTATGTACTAATAAATTCCTGATGTTCTCCACACTTATATTTCTCAATAATCACAAAAATAAATTATTTTCACAATAAATGTTCCTTATTTGGCATCTATATGTTTTAAATACAAGCTAAGTATTGTATAAAAATAATCAGAATACATGCAATACCTCTAAGGGATTAAAAAAATTAAATGACTTCTTAAATTTGTATGAAATAAGTGGAAATATAAAAACAAAATAAGAGTGTCTATAGCTAAGAGATTTCAAATGGTCCATTCTTATGCAGGTCTCAGCCAGCTATCACAAACTGTCACAGTATGCAAAGCAACAATGTTCCTGAAAACCCTAAGGACATCAGGACATCATAAACAAACCACAAGATAAACAACTCACCTATCTAACCTGAAGGACAACTGGATTATCCCAAGTATCCACCAAAAGAAACAACTTGTGTAATATTTTCATTTAAAAACCCTTGCCTAGAAATGCCAAGTTGGGACACAATGTGCATTGCTACCTGAGTATGTGCTCCCTGAATTGCTAAGACCCCCACAAAAATGCCTTTATTGCCTTGTAGCTTAGTTTATTATTTCTCAATAGACAAATCCCTTGGTTTGTGTTTCTCCCTCATCCATCTGGTTTCAACAATAAAAATAGTATCAAACAGAAATGAAAAACAAAATGATATGGGCATTTCATTGAAACAAAGGTGAAGCTGAAGAACCAGGCTAAGGAGTGACAGCAGGAAGTTGTTAGTTTCTGCACAGAATGTCTAATAGTCTAAGTGAATTTCAACTTCCTTTTCTGTTTTTATTAACACACTATTTTTAAGATTCAAATTCTTAGGGAAGAATTTCCAGCTGACTCAGTCTTGAACAATTATAGATACATTGACTCAGGAAAAATCTTCATATAAAATCCTACAACAGGTTTCCACATTTCAATTTTTTTTATCAATAAAAGGTAGTAAGATCTGAACAGGGAAATATGTTGATAAAGTTAGTGTGGAAGTAGGCAGAAGTTTCATAATGTGCCAATGATCTTTCTTCTTTTACAGGAAACACATAGTAGCCTGGGAATTCTCACATTGTTTGAAAAAGGAACTGTTTAGCATCATAATAAGTGTATTAAATGAGTCAATTAATGAAATCAACATATCCTAATATTTTATATGCAAGTTTAAAATTTGCAATAATTTTCTTGTTTAGCCTTAATTGACTAAAAATTTTGTGAGTCCACCACCCTCATATTAGACGAATATATCCCTAAGTTTTAAAATGGGCTTATTTCCTTACTCAATGTCTTAAAATTAGGACCATCTGCAACTGAAGTGCCATAATTTCTTTATTTTTACAATAAAATTTCAGCTGGCCATATACAAAAGGATAGGGATTTGAACATGTGGCTTCTAAGTATTCCACTGATCATACCCTTCTCAAACAAAGTTTTAATTTGCCAGGCTTTATGAGGTATATCTGGAACAATATATCATAAATGTATTATTAAATAGGTGACTGAATCTCTATTACCAAAAGTCACATGAAACACATTTGAAATTAACAGCAAGAGTTATAGAAAGACTGAGAAAATACATTAGTAGTAGTACGGTCAAATATGTTTTTGATTGTTCCAAACTTCTTGAGGGGCAGGAAGAATGGTTTAGTTCAATTAGAAATGAACATGGGAATGGAACTGATCCCCAGGGCAAAGAATCTTCCTTGCTTAAAGAGTCCTATTTTTTCTTAACAGCAGAATGTATTTTTGAAGATAATATCTGTTTCAATAAGGACTTTATATAACATTAATTTTTTATCCTAATTTATCTCTGCTTTATACATCAGTCAAAAAAGTTAAGCATGAAATTTCTCTCAATACAAACAGGTAAAGCCTGAACTATTTCTGTCCTATATCAAATTTATTTTTGCATGTATCTGTACTTTTTTTTTTTTAAATTAAAATGATACATTTTATTGTTTGGCTTTGAGAAAGTAAAATGTTAAAAATTTGTTAGATTTGAACATTATGTTCTTTTCAAAGTGAGAAGACTTATTTTCCTTAATCCACAAAGGTTACAATAAGGTTAAAGTACAAGAAGCTGTTTTATAAAACAAACTTTCTGTTTTGATAGATTGGGGGAAGAACTATGTACTTTTTTTTTTTTTTTTAAAGATTTTATTTATTTATTCATTTATCCCCCCCTTGCTGCTTGTGCTCGCTGGGTCAGCTAACCACGCCGTGCGGGCGGGCTTGCCTTCACCAGGAGGCCCCGGGAACCGAACCCGGGGCCTCCCATATGGTAAACGGGAGCCCTACTGATTGAGCCACAGCCGCTTCTCGAACTATGTACTTTTTTAAGCATTAGCAAAAATCATTCAATTCCAAGAAAATGAAAAAATATTGATTTTTTAAAAATTTCAAATATTGTTTCATATAGCCTTTGTAATTTTCTGACTTTCCTGATTGTAAAATCAAATAAAAATAAAATGCAAAGCACTTTGTAATATAATGGGCCAATATATCAATGATTAGTATCACCTTGTCATCATCATCATAAGTGCTAACATTTATCCAGTGATTATATGTGTTAACAATGGATTTAAGTGCTTTACATATATTAAATCTGGGGTATCTCATTAAAATCAAATTATACCCAAATAATGATTATAATACTCTTGTGTATTATTGAATTGAGTATATATATATGCATATATATATTACTGATATAAAGAAAGTTCTTGTATGATGAGTTAAGTCCAATGATAAACAAATTTGAAAATATTAGGGATTTATTGACTTGTTTTCATTTTGTCATTAGAGAATTCTCCTTGAGAAATTTTTAAAGTCTTCTCAATTGTATTTGCCAATTTCTGATTTTTATTTCCTTTCTTGAATTTGATTTTATAAACTTGCTTTGAATATAAGCAATATATACATTGTCACAATAAATTTTGTAGCTGATAACACAATCACTACATCAGAGAAAACCATTATTTCACTGGAGTGATAGGAAAAATAAACATGAAATATGTGAATGAATAAAGGTGTCAACATGTAGCCGAACTATCTAGTGATTTTCTTTATTAGTTGCATAAATAATAGCTTCTAATAGTTTCCAAAACTCAGTAAATCCAGCTCCAAGTTTTGAGAAGCCTTTTTTTTTTTTTTTTTTCTCTTTTGACTTAATTGTTTTTAGAAGTTGAACACAATTTGGATAGTTTTAGAATAATTATATTTTTCACTTTACACATAATACTTAATATTCATACGATTGTTAATCCCTTTTATAGATAAAAATTGAGGCAATAAAAAGTTTTGACTAGATTATTGATTATAAGATCTGTTGTTGCTTTAACTTGCTAATTGTTTTTTGACAGTTGCTTTTAGTTTAATTTTCAAATGCATTACTCTTTATGGACTAACAGGAACAACGTAGAGAGTGGATCAAAGAATGAGAGAAAAGCTTAAAAACAGAGCAGACATAATAAAGGGGATAGCAATTCTGAAGGCAATAGTTATATCATCAAAGATGGGGTGAATGATACAAGATATTCTTTTTTTTTTACTTTTTAAATAATGTATTGAATTATATCACTCATACATAAAGATACATAAACAATAAGTGTATAGAAATGGTTGTGAACTTACAAAACAAGCACACATAACATCATACAGTGTTCTCATACCTCACCTTACCACCATTACCTTGCATTGTTGGGAAACATTTTTAACTAATGATTTAAAAGCATCCTCAAAATATTACTACTAACCAAAGTCTCTTATATTTTGTGTGTTTTTTCTTCCAAACCACCCTATTATTATTATGTTTATATCATTTATACATGAACATACATAAACAATAAGTGTATAGTAAAAGTTGTGACATTGCAAAGCAAACATTCATAACATCATACAGGGGTCCCATACATGAACCTATCACCAACACCTGGAATAGTTGTGAGACATTTATTACAAATTATGAAATAATATCATCAAAATCTTACTACTTACTATGAACCAAATATATTGTGTATATAATCTTTGATTCAAAAAAAAATTTATATGTATCCATTACATTTACTGAGAAATGTATATATTTATTCATCTGTGTTTACTTTTTAGTTTTTAATTGTTTATGTTTTCAATTTATTAAATGTACAAAATAAAGTTAAAATAAACAACAACAACAACAACAAAATCTTACTACTAACTATAGTTCATATCTTACATTTGGTGTATTCTGCCTCCAGCCCACCTTATTATAACTGTTTTTACATATTTTTTATTACAGAAGTTGTGAATATGAAGTTAATTTTTGCCATTAATATCAAGTTAGGTTCCTAATTAATAATGTCTTCCTTGAATTAGTCATTCAAATGTGTTTTTTAAAACAATTTGTTGAAGTGTATCATTCATACATGAACATACATAAACAATAAGTATTCAGTAAACATTGTGAACTTACAAAATAAACGTGCATAACCTCATACAGGGCTCCCACACATCACTTCACCACAAATACATTATAAAAGAGCATAGTCTAAGTATTACTACTAACTATAGTCCGTATCTTGCTCCCCTATACTTTTTTTTAAGGATTTATTTATTTATTTATTTACTTTTATCCATTTTTATACCCCCCATTTTTGCTATTTTTGTGTCCATTCACTGGGTAATTCTCTGTGTCCATTTCCTGCCCTTTCTTCTCATCCTTCTCCTCTTGTCTCCACTGGCATTTGATCCTTGGAATCTCCAATGTGGGAGAGAGCAGTCCTACCACCTGCACCACCTTAGTTCTGGGTTTTTTGGTGCAGATAATCTTGGCTCTCCATTGTGTCACTCTCCTGTTATGTCATTATCTTGCTGCATGGCTTGCGGGGCCTGATGGCGCACCTGCTTGCGGGGTCTGGTGGCCCACGCACCTTCTATATTTTTCTTTTTTTAATTTTTAGCTGGAGGTCCCAGAGATCGAACCCAGGTCCCTCCATATGGGAGATAGATGCCCAACCATTTGAGCCACATACGTCCCCCTGCTATATCTCTTAAGGTTGACCAAAGGTACCTAGAGATACAGTCATTTCCCACACAGGATGGTCATGTAATAAATCAGGCTTAGTTTATCACCAGCATTCTTAAAGTCAGACCTAGGAAGAAAAACTAGGTCTTGGAACACATGCATGGTTTCTAATATAGCTAATGTTTAGCCTACCCTGATTATCACAAAATCAGGACAGCAAGAATATTCACACAAGCTATTCTTGAAAGATATGGAGATACATTCAACAAACAATTTTGATCATCTTCCATGTATTAAGTTATAGATTGAATTATCTAAGTGATTAAAACATGGTTACAGTTTTGTAGAATAATGCACTGAAAGAAAAGCTTTGGGTTTTGTAGTCTTAGAGACTTGAAATCATAACTTAGGAGTGTCACCTACTATCTACTATTTTCTTAATATCATTGAGGTTCAGTTACATCATTTTTAACCATCCCTACAATCAAATTTCCATTGGGAGAATTGTATAAGATAACGATTGCAGAAAGTCTATATACCTTTAATACTTTAGTATTTAGTCTGAAATATTGTAGAAGATAAATGAAATTTTTATTTATCTTTATTTTTCTCAGTCACAGGAAAAATTCTTGATGCCCAAGTTTTGCATGGATGGTTACTGCTGTCCTATTTGTTTCTATTGTTTTGAAACTGAGCTAATGTCCATTGTGCATCCTTAAAGTCTTTTGTACATGTTTATATGTCTGTCTATGACCAGGAATGATTATGTGTCTTTCAAATTAGTTAACACATAATATAGAAGTAATCTACCATATTATGAAAACAATGAGGCAAGTTGTTTCCTCTGCAATGATGAATGAAAAAGTTATAATTCCTTTATACACACAACACACGTAAACACAATTAATGCATGCTTTATTCTATTAAATGAAGGAGGCTGAGTTCTGTAATAAAGTTGCTTCTAACACATTGAGAATTATTCCATGAAAGTATCAATTTGACTCAGTTGTAATTTTTTCAAGGAGTTGTAAAGCAATTATTATAAAACAAATGTAGCATTCATTGCATAGAACTACGCACCTCTTAAAATATATGTATATATATATATATAAATAACATTCTTGTATGCAAATACACATATATGCATATATATTTATATATCATTTTGCAAGTGTTTGTATGTACTGTGAGAATTTTGATTTTTACCCATAATAAAATAAAAACCACTGTAAGAAATTTATACTCCTTATGAAGAAATAAGAAAAATGAATAATAAAGATTGAAGATCACAACCAACACACTCATGTGTACACACATTCATGTGTTGCAAAGAAAAGACTGAATAAGACAGATGAGGTAGAGAAAAACAATGATTAAGGAGGATGTGGATGATTTAGGTAACTATCATAAATGAGTTGTAGGTTTTATTGATACTTCTTCTATAAAACAGGTTTATAATTCGAATAAATTTGTGCATGTTTTCATTAAAATTGCTTGCTTGGACATATGCAATTAGGGAAACTAATTCTAACCTCTTAAGTTTTCTTGGACAAGAAGACCATATTAGAGCTCCTTTCCCTCCCACTACAAAATCCGAATAAACTATATTACCTCTTACTCACATACCATCCATTCAAAAAAGTTCAGTTTAAAAGATTAAATGGCATTCCATAATATTTTGGGGGTGAGATCATTATTTTTATACTGAAATAGCTTAGATATGCATTATGTAAATGATTTTGGAGATAATACAGGAAAGGTACCATGTTTTTATTAAATATATATGAGTGCTTCATTCACAAAACTGTTTTAGAAGTCTTACAAACTATCTACTTGTGCAATAAAATCAATTTTAATTGAAGAAAATAGGAAGCATAATTGAGAGAAGGGAAGCATGTCAACTCATTCAGATTTTTAGACTTCAAGTGTTCAGATAGCAAAATTTAAAATTACATGTCATCCCCAGTGTAGCAGTTTGATACTATTTATGAATTCCAAAAATTGATAAAGATTATGTTTGTAAACTGGTCTCTTCTTCTGGGCATGATACCCTTGATTGAATTAAATTCAGAGATTTCAACTTTACTTGTTTAAATCAAGATTAGGGCTTTGATTTGACCACATCAGTAGGGCATGCGGCATTGAGTCCCCACTACCTTGGTAGGCTATATAAATGGATACTCACTCTAGAAGAGAGCTCCACAGACACAGAAGTAGATATACAGAGAAGATACACAAAGGAAGAGAGACAGCTCCATAGACCCAGCAGAGGCCCCCAGAAAGAGAGAGGAGCCATTTGCCTGATAGTTTATGGCTGACCTTGTGAAAAAAAACAGAGCAGCTGAGCCTGGAAAGAAACAAGTCCCAGGAAGAGAGATGAGCCTTATGCCAGCCTATGGCTGAGATGGGTAGAAGCAGGACCCAGGGAGCTTTAAGAGGGAAAGTGAGGCTGAATCCTTGCTGATGTTGCCCACCATCTTGCTTCAACACATGACAACAGAGTTTGGTGAGGAATTACCCTTGAGTTGGACTGTTTAGGGGCTTGTAACTGTAAGCTTTTACCTCAAATACCCGTTATAAAATCCAACAACTTTCTGGTACTTGGCATCAGCCCTTTTGGCCGACAAATATAACCAGAAATTCGGAAATAAAATAAACCTTAACAAATTAAAAAAAAAGAAAACATGTGGTTCATTTTTTTTTTTTTTACTGACGTGTAGAACCAATGACAGTTATAGTATCTGTTCTTACACAAAGCTGTAAAATTAGAATGACATCGATGCTAAGTTTATACATAAGAAAACTAAAGCCTTTTCTTGAAAAGTGAAGTAACTTGTGCTTCTGATTAAATTATTCTTACAGATGAAAAATGAAAAGAATAAATCAGAAGACGATTTTTCCACAGTGATGCAATTTGTACTCCTGGGATTTTCTGACTTTCCAAATCCCCAAAAGTTTCTTTTTGTAGTGTTCACCATAGTTTACATAACTATTTTAGTTGGAAATAGTTTCATAATCATAATAACCAGGCTTGATCTTGTACTGCAGAAGCCCATGCATTTTTTTTTGGCAAATTTTTTCTCACTGGAAATTTGTTATGTGTCTGTCACTTTCCCCAGGATTCTGGAAAACCTTTGGACTTAAGAGAAATGTATTTCTATACTGATGTGTGCCACCGAAATATGCTTCCTCCTTATGCTGGGGGTCACTGAATGTTTCCTCCTGGCTGTAATGGCCTATGATAGCTACTCGGCCATCTGTAACCCACTACAGTATCATGAACGTGTATTCAGCTTGCAATTGGTTCCTGGATCAGTGGAATCCCAGTCCAGATACAGCAAATATGTCAGATTTTTCTCTCTGCATTTCTGTGATTTTAACCAAATTAACCATTTCTTCTGTGACATCGCTCCCCTTCTCAAGCTGGCCGTGGGGACACATCAGTGCATGAGTTATCTGTCTATTTAAT
Source organism: Tolypeutes matacus (assembly GCA_026826555.1). NCBI lineage: Eukaryota > Metazoa > Chordata > Mammalia > Cingulata > Chlamyphoridae > Tolypeutes > Tolypeutes matacus. The sequence goes on from JAKSZT010051399.1 coordinate 569,129, forward strand.
AGCTATGTTGTTTGTTGCAGTTCCTTTTATGTTGATACTTGCCTCCTAGAGCAAAATCATTTCCACAATTCTGAGTTTGCCATCAGCCCAAGGATGGGTCAAAGCCTTCTCCCCATGTTTTTCCCACCTGCTGGTTGTTTTTTTGTTCTTTGGATCTGCTGCCATCACCTATTTAAGGCCCAAATCCAATCATTCTGCAAGAAATGACAAACTGCTTTCTCTTTTCTACACCACCGTGACTCCAATTTTAATCCCATGATATAGAGCCTGAGGAAAAAGGATGTTATAACAGCACTAAATATCATGATTGGATTAATTTTATTACTTTAACAATTTTGGCTTCACAGTTATCAAAGAAACATTTCAAATTTCTATATTACCCCTTTAACCAGATAATCACTTCTGCCTGAGGATATACTTTTAGAGTTAGCATGAAATATACTATGATTGGTATATACTAGGCACATTAATCCACCTTCAAAATGCCATGTGTAAAGAATAATTTTGTCCCATAAATGAAATAGTAATGTGCATTACATTTTCCCATTAAAAGCTGTGAACACAAGACAAGGTTTTAAGAAATTTGGTTTAAATATACTACAAATTGTACAAGATTAGTTGTCAAAAAATTGCTTAAATCTTCACACATGTATTTGCTAGCATACTTCTTTGTTTCTACAACACAGAAACTGGTCAGTAGTTGAATATTTTGTTGAGAAAATGATTAAATGATTGAATGTTTAAATGGATATGACTATGCCCTACTTCAAACTCTTGTCAAAGCCTAGACATATTAAAATATTAGTAAACATATTTGTTTAACCTATGATGCCCCCATTTAGAATTACTCAAATCATATTCCTAAAAGGAAACTTACTTGAATTTAGGTCTTTCATTTGTCAGTTCCTGCCTGTGCACTGGATATGGCAGAAAACACCCACCAGTCTCACCCAGTTTATTTGTTACAAATTTCCATGTTATTCTTAGAATTTATGATCCTAAAGTAATTAGCATTGGTATTTTATCTCTTTCATGGCCATACTCCAAACATATATATCCTCAATCCTTTTTGGATGAACACTGTTGTTTATAAAAGCTTGCTTCTGCTTCCTTTCTACATAGTCATTTATATATTGTCTGCTTAATAATAACAACATTTTGTCATCAGTCCTCTCTAAATAAATATATTTGGAAATTTAAAATAATTATACATAATATAGTACTAGTAATTATATATTCCAAATCTTCATTTAATCGAATAATTTCATGACAACAGAAATAAGATGAGTCCTGAAGGATATAAAGGATTTCAGCATAATGACTTAAAGTTGCAAAATAGTTTGTGGCTTATTTCCTTTGAACTATAATCCCCCCAAACCCTCTGCACATTGATCTTCTCACTCAAGATACCAAAGTCCTCCTAAGACATATCAATGCTAGTAATAAAAATTAAAGTTATCATAAATCTGTTCATATTACTTTTCATAGTCCACATTGGCACTTATTTTTTTGGAATAAATGGTATTTTATTCCCTAGTAATTAGTAAAAATTCTGTTAATAATTGTATCAATACTGAGATTTGTTTGGATAAGAGCTACTTCACTTCTTTTCTATTGTTCCAAGTATTTTGTTGAAAGAAACAAAAACTGAGTATGTAATGAAAATTTTTGGTCTCTTTTTGACAGAATTGATAGATTTTTTTGAACAATTACCCCTTTTAGCAAAATGGGGGGCCCCAATTTAATATATTTTTAGGCTTCCTAATAAATTTTTCAAGTTGAATCTCATAAGCAAAACAAACTTTGGTATACCAGTTACATTCCTTTCCATATAATCTTTTTAGCCCAAAATTAGATAAAGATAGGAAGACTTTATTTAGTTAGTCATGATAGTGATTTACTATTAATATTCCCTGTGATTTTACTTTAGAATTTTAATTCATATTTTCTTCATCCAATTATTTTTATAATACTGTTATCAGGGTTTCCTTTGTAATACTCTTATTTCTTTTTGATATATGCCTTTATATAAATTTTTAAATTTGCAATCTAAAAATTAGTATAACCTAATAACACTTTCATATGAACGTAAACTTACTTCCTCACCATAAAATAATTTAATTTCCTATGTCTAATTTACCATATTTTCTAAACCTCTGAATGTTCTACTTAGCCATATCCAAAATCTGCTCTTGATATATATACCACTACTTTCTGTAAACTTATTTATTCTTATGTTGCTTTTAATTTTATTTTCAGAGGTGCACAAATAGCACTTTTGTCCTGTAAGGGCATATTTGTCATGATTTCTGGACATTGTGTAATAAAGGGCCAATCTTCTTTGCAGTAGTAATAGGTATAAAGCTGTTGCTTCAATGTGTGTATGTATTTTGGCATTTTGTACTTCTGAAAGAAAATAATTGTTTTCCATGTGTGAATGTATATATAAGAATTATTGGGATACGTATATAAATTATAAAATTTCTGAAATGTTGGAAGAGTTAGAATTTTTTTGGGGGGTGCCAGAATCCTTTAAATTCTGAACAGTAGTGTCTTCACTAATTTCACAGACAGATGTGCACATTCTGTAGTACAAGTCATGACATATAGACCTTTTTTCCCCAGAGATGAAAGATTTCTTATTATTAATATCAGAATGATACCTTTCTGATTAAAAATATATTTTTGTAAAATTTTCAAACACATTGAGCATGTTATTTACAAGTCTAAATGATACCAACTAATGTGTTACATTAAAGAGGTTTTTTTCTGATGACAATTGCAGAAATTCTCATTTGTTAAAAGTACAATATATCTGTGTGTTATAAATTACCATCCTATAGTAATGTACCTTATATATTATACATTACATAGCAAGTATATTATTATATATTATATAATATATAGCATAATATATTATATAAAATATAGGTAATTTTATATAATACAGTGCTTATTGACATTACAGTGAATTTTTATTTAACTACAAGACCCACACGACAACCAGTGAAAGACTAGTCCACTCAGAGCAATTTACCTGTTCACTTTGGATTGAGCTTTTGGGTAGTATAATGAATTTGTGTATTTGTTAGTATGGTTTGGATGTCATAAATGATTTGTTGATTCCTATTCAATAAGATTAGTGTTGCCCATTTTATGATGCTTCACTATAGGCTTGTTATTTCTATTCATATGCATATCTTGGGTACATATTAATTTATGACACTAGGGAATATCGGATTAGACAAGAGAAAGTGAACTTCTTTACATTATTAAATCCATGATAAAAACCCAATGTAGAGAGCTTTATATTTGTTTCCTATGTGAAAGGTAAATACTATGAATGAATTATTTGTCTATACCTGCCCCCCCACCTAAACATGATCTCAAGAGATTATCCTGGATTATGCCCAATATAATCTTCTTTCTGACTGCTGAAATCATCAGTCCTCCCTTTAAGGCCTTCAAATTATTGGTGAGGCTTATTTCAACTAATTGTTGAAGGTAATCTCCCTTGTGGATTGTAGATGTAATCAGCCATAGATGCAATCGACTGATTTAAATCCACAAACACGCTTGCAGTTTTAACAATCAGGCTGGTGTTTTCTTGACCAAGCAACTGGACACCATAACCTAGCCAAATTTATTCATGAACTTATCACAGAGAAGATACTATAAACAACTGTATGCTAAGAAATTAGATATCCTGGACACATTCTTAGAAGCACAAAATCTACCTCAAGAAAAAATAAAAGATCAAAATACACTAATAACAATTAAAGAGATTGAATTATTAATAAAAACCTTCCTAGAAAGAAAAGCACAGGACCAGGCTTCACTGGTCAATTTTACCAAACATTACAAGAAGAATTATCACCAATTCTTCACAAACTCCTCAAAAAATTGAAGAGGAAGGAAAACTCCCTAACTCCTTCTATGAAGCCAATATTGCCATAATAGAGATACCAAAATAAAAAAAAAAAAACATTATAGAGCTATTTCCTTCTTTAATACACGTGGAAATATAATCAATAAAATACTAGCAACTGAATGCACCACATATTAAATAATTATACACCATGATCAAGTGGTATTTATCCTAGGGATGCAAGGGTGGTTCAACATAAGAATGTTAATTAATGTAATTCAACACATTTATAGAATGAAGGAAAAGAAATATATGATAACTTCAACTGATGCATAAAAGACATTTGACAAAAACCAGCATAGTTTCTTTGTAAAACACATAGAAAATTAGGAATAGAAGGAAAACTCCTCAACATGATAAAGGGCATATAGGAAAATTCACAGCAAACATCATGCTCAGTGGTGAAAGACTTAAGTTTTTCCCTCAAAGATCAGGAGCAAGACAAGAATGTCAACTGTGATCAATGTTATTCAACATTGGACTGAATGTTCTAGCCAGAGAAATTAGACAAGAAAAAGAAATATAGGCTCCCACATTGGAGAGGAGGAAGTAAACCTTGCCTATTTGAAGATGACCTGATCCTATATATTGAATATCTTGAAAACTTCACAAAAAAACGCTACTAGATTTAATAAACAAATTCTGCAATTTAGTGGGGTACAACATCAACATGCAAAAATCAGTATTCTTGCACTACTAATCAACAATATGAAGCAGAATTAAAGAAAAAATTCTATTTACAAGAGCAACTAAAAAATCAAATCTCTAAGACAAACTTAATCAAAGATTTAAACAATTACAAATGGAAAACTAAAAATAAGACAAAATTTTAGAAGTGGAAAACTATTACACATTAATAAATAAATCAAAGATATCGTAAATAAATGGAAGAACATTCTATGTTCATGCATTAGAAGACTATTGTTAAGATTGCAATTCTACCCAAAGTGTTTTAAATATCCAATGCAATCCCAATAATAATTCCAACATCTTTCTTTGCAGAAATGAAACAGGCAATCATCAAATTTGTATGGAAGGGTAATGACCCTGTGATGGTTTGCAGCCGAAGGGATCCAAGAAAATATTTTGAAACAATCCATTCCTGTATGTGTGAATCCATTGTAAATTGGAAATTTTGATGAGATTGCTTCAGTAAAAGAAAGGGTTCTTAACCTTTTTTGTTCCATGGACCCCTTTGTCAGTCAGATAAAAACCACAGACCCCTTACTAAGTCCACACTATACTGTGTGTTATTTAGTAAATATATCACACTCACACCAACATGTCCCCACAAGAATAATGTTTTTTTTCTAAATTTTCAGTTAAGGTCATGGACCCCCTGAAATTTTTCCATGGATGCCTTGAGGTCATTGGATCCCTGGTTAAGAACCCCCGAGTTAAAGTGTGGCCTAGTTCAATCAGGATGGATCTTAATCTTATTACTGGAGTCTCAATATGTGGCATAAAACTCAAATGGACAGAAAGAAAGTCATGTGAAGCAAGAAGCTGAAATTCAATGGCACACAGAGGAAAACTGAGAGGCCAGGTGAGGCTACATGTGCATTGCCAGGAAACAGACAAACCAACAACCATGTCTCACCAGCTAGCCAGCATTATAATGCCAGTCTTCAGGAAGAAACAATGCCTTGATGATGCCTTAATTTGGACTTTCTCTGTGCCTCAATGCAGTGATACAATAAATTACCATAGTTTAATTCCACCCATTGCATGGTATTATCTTGAACAGCCAAGGAAACTGAAACAGATCCCAAATAACCAAAAACATTTCAATAGAAGAAAGGAGTTGGAGAATTCACACTTCCTGATTTTTAAAACTTCTTACAAAGAGATAGGAATTAAAACAGAATGTTATTCACACAAGGATGACATAGACCTATAAGATACAGTTGGAAGTTCAGAAATAAACCTTCATATCTAAGGCCAGTTGATTTTTGATAACAGAACTAAGTCCACTTAATGGAAAAAGAATAGTCTCTTCAACAAATGGTGCTGTGTAAACTGGATATCCATATGCAGAAGAATGAAGGTGGATGCCTACCTTACATCATAAAAAAATTAACACAAAATAAATCAAAGACTCAAATACAAGCACCCCACAACTCTAAAATTCCTGGAAGTTATAGGGTAGCATTTTCAGAGCCTTGTGTTGGCAATAGTTTCAAAAATTTATACCAAAAGCATTATCAAAAACAAAATAAATAAATGGCCACCATCAAAATTAAAAACATTTTTTCCATCTAAGGACTTCTTCATGAAAGTAGAAAGACAATTTATAGAATGAAAGAAAATACTTGGAAATCACATATCTGATAAAGGCTTAATATCCAGAAAATATCTAAAACTCAACAATAAAAAGGCAAACACACCAATTTGCAAAAAGGGCAAAATTCTTGAATATCTATTACTCCAAAGAAGATAAACAAGTAGCAAAAATCACATGAAAAGATGATCAACATCATTAGCCATTAGGGAAGTGAAAATTGAAACCCTAACAAGATGCAATTTCACACCCGCTAGAATGACTACTATTAATAAAAATGGAAAATAACAAGTGTTGCAAAGGGAGTGGAAAATTAGGAACACTTTTCTGTTGTTGATGTGAATGTAATATGGTGCATGTTCTACATGGACATGGTGTATAATTCTATTTATATATTGCTGGATTCCGTTTTATACTATTTTTAAATATATTTGCATATTTAATGAGATATATTGGTCTGTAGTTTTCTATTTTTGTACAGTGTTTGGTTTTGGTGATAGGGAATTACTGGCCTCATAAAGTAAGATGTGAAGTATTTTATCCTTTGCTAATTTCTGGAAGGGTTTGTGGAGAAATGATGTAAATTCTTTGAATGTTTGGGAGAATTCTCCATCTGGGTTTAAAGCTTTCTGTTTTGGGAACATTTCAAATATAAATTCAAAGTTATAAGTCTATTCAGATGGTGCAGTTCATTTTGATTGAGTTTGGGTAGTTTGTGATTTTTGAAGAATTCGTCCATTTCTTTTAAGTTATTGAATTCAAAAATTTTTTGTGGTATTTTTGTATTATATTTCTAATAGCTTTTGAGAACTGTATGGATATACCCTATTGTATAACTAACAGTTATTTCTGCCTTCTCTTATTTTTTGTTAGTCTTGCTAGAGGGTGTATAAATTTAATGGATTTTAAAAATATGGCTTTTGTTTTATTAATTTTTCTGTAATGATTTTCTGTTTTCAATTATATTGATTTCTGCCTTACTTTATTATTTCCCTGCTTCTGCTTGCTTTGACTTGAACTTTTTCTAATTACTTAGGAAAGAACTTAGACTATTGAGTAGAGACTTTCCATATTTCTAATGTAAACATTTAATGCTATACATGTCCCTTTCACCAATGTGTAAGCTGCATTGTAAAACTTAATGTTGTTTATTTTTCTTTAAGTTCCAGGTAATTTTAAAATTTCCATTACATCTTCCTCCTTGATCCATTGATTATTTAGAAGAGTGTTGTTTATTTCCAAATGAATAGAGATTTTCCTCATCTCTCTTTTATTTCTACTTTTAATCCACTCTGAGAGAACGTATTCTGTATGATTTCATTTTTACTAAATGTGATCAAGTTTAATGTCCCAGAATTTGATTTATCTTGATTTTTCCAAGTATACATCAAAAAAATTATGTTATTGTTATTTGAAGTCTGTTATGTAGATCCTGTTGGTTTATTGTGTTGTTTAGAATTCTATATCCTTGAAGATTTTCTGTCTACTTCTTTTATCAGTTGCTGAGAAGGGGTATTGAATGTGCTTCCTACTGTCTTTGGATGGGGTGGGCATAATTTCAATTAGGTCAATTACTTTTAAGTGTTGTTTATGTGGTCTATATCCTTCCTAATGTCTGTCTTCTGTCAGTAAATGAAAGAAGAGTGTTAATATCTCCAAAAATAATTTTAGAATTGTCTATTTCTCCTTTTTGTTTTATCAGATTTGCTTCTTTTATTTTGTAACTCTGTAGTCTAGTGCATGTACATTTATGATTCTGATGTCTTATTTATGAATTGACCTTTCATCATGTCATGACTATCTTTATTTCTGCTTATTTTCCTTGTTCTGAATTTTACTTTTCCTGATAAGTGTTTACATGGTATACCTTTTTCCATCCTATTATTGTAACCTTATATATCCTTTTATTTAATGTTAGTTTATTGTAAATAGTGTATATTTTTGTCTCTCATTTTGTTGTGTTTTAAACTCAATTTCTATTTTAATTGGTATATTTGGATCTTAGCTTTTAAGGTAAATATTGGTATGGTTGAATTTAGGTGTAATAGTATATTATTTCTTTTGTTTTTCCTTGTGGATTTGTTTCTGAACTCCCTTACTCCTTGGATTATGTGAGTATTTGCAGCATTCCATTTTCATTGACCTATTATATATTCAGCTGCATCTCTTTACATTAAGTTGTTAGTTGTAATTTAGTGATTAAAATTCACATATCTAATTTTTTTACAGTCTACGTTTACAGTGAATAATTTACCACTTCAAATAAAATGTAGAAACCATATAAATCATTTCACTCTCTCCACTTTGTTATATTTGTTATATGTGTTACTTCTACCATATATTGAACAGTCAGCCATACCATGTTATAAGTTTTGCTCTCACAAGTCATATATATTTTAAAAATTAATTTCTAAATTAATCTTTAAGGAGAAAATTAGTCTAACATTTTATTAATTTCTTTTCATCTACTGATCTTCCTTCATTCCTGAAGTTCCAAGTACATATCTCATCTCATTAACCTCAGCCTGAAGAATTCCTTAGCATGTCTCTTAGATGAGGTCTACTGGGGCTGGAGTCTCATAGTTTTTTCACATTCAAGAATGCCCTTCTGGCTTACACAGTATGGCCGGCGACATTAGCTAGCGCTTGCTCTACTCTCTGTAACGGGGAAGCAGCTAACTACAAGAGACTGAACTGTACCTGCCTCTTATTTCCAACAGACTCACGTTTCAACTTTCGCTCACAACAAAAAGCCGGGGAAAATTTGTTAATCCTTTTTTTTAAAAAAAGTTAATATAAAATTATAGCAAAAAAAAAAAAAGAACCTGAACTTTAGTAACACAGCTGGAACAATCTGCAGCGGCAGGAGAAAAGATTTAATTTAGTTGATTTTCTGTGGTTGTTGGTTGTTCGCTAGTCTCACGGTGATGGAAGCTGCACATTTTTTCGAAGGGACCGAGAAGCTGCTGGCGGTTTGGTTCTCCCGGCAGCAGCCCGATGCAAAACAAGGATCTGTGGATCTCCACACCATCCCAAGATCTGAGTGGGACATACTTTTGAAGGATGTGCAATGTTCAATCATAAGTGTGACAAAAACTGACAAGCAGGAAGCTTATGTACTCAGTGAGAGTAGCATGTTTGTCTCCAAGAGATGTTTCATTTTGAAGACATGTGGTACCACCCTCTTACTGAAAGCACTGGTTCCCCTGTTGAAGCTTGCTAGGGATTACAGTGGGTTTGACTCAATTCAAAGCTTCTTTTATTCTTGTAAGAATTTCATGAAGCCTTCTCACCAAGGGTACCCACACCGGAATTTCCAGGAAGAAATAGAGTTTCTTAATGCAATTTTCCCAAATGGAGCAGCATATTGTATGGTACGGATGAATTCTGACTGTTGGTACTTGTATACTCTGGATTTCCCAGAGAGTCGTGTAATCAGTCAGCCAGATCAAACCCTGGAAATTCTGATGAGTGAGCTTGACCCAGCAGTTATGGACCAGTTCTACATGAAAGATGGTGTTACTGCAAAGGATGTCACTCGTGAGAGTGGAATTCGTGACCTGATACCAGGTTCTGTCATTGATGCCACACTGTTCAATCCTTGTGGGTATTTGATGAATGGAATGAAATCGGATGGAATTTATTGGACTATTCACATTACTCCAGAACCAGAATTTTCTTATGTTAGCTTTGAAACAAACTTAAGTCTGACCTCCTATGATGACCTGATCAGGAAAGTTGTGGAAGTCTTCAAGCCAGGAAAATTTGTGACCACCTTGTTTGTAAATCAGAGTTCTAAATGTCGCACAGTGCTTTCTTCACCGCAGAAGATAGAAGGTTTCAAACGTCTTGATTGCCAGAGTGCTATGTTCAATGATTACAACTTTGTTTTTACCAGCTTTGCTAAGAATCAGCAACAACAGCAGAGTTGATTAAGAAAAATGAAGAAAAAACAAAAAAAGAGAACACACATAGAAGAAGGTGGTGGCTACTTACTAGATATTGATAGCGGGGGCCATGCTTTCCATAACCACCACCTTGTAGTTGCAGAAAGCCCTAGTTGTAATCATAGTGTAATCACTTTGAATTGTTGTATGCATTATTATATCAAGGAATTAGATATCTTGCATGAATGCTCTCTTCTGTGTTTAGGTATTCTATGCCACTCTTGCTGTGAAACTGAAGTGCATGTAGTAAAAACCTTTTACTGTATGAAACTTTACAACACTTGTGAAAACAATTCAATTTGGTTTATGCATAGTATAATATTTCTCCAGGTATCATCCAAAATTCCCCACAGACAAGGCTTTTGTCCTCATTAGGTGTTGGCCTCAGCCAAACCATCTGGGACTGTTCTATTAAATTGCTGCCTGAATTTTACATCCAGTTACCTCCAGTTTCTAGAATATATTCTCTACTTATGTTATTGAAACCAATTTCTACTTCAAAACATGTTTTTTTGCAACAGCAATTAAAGTGTTTTTTTTCCACTAGTCAAAAAAAAAGAAAAAGAAAAAAAAAAAAAAAGAATGCCCTTCTGAGGGGTTTTCTCTGGGAATTGAATTTGGAACTGATCCCCTCCCCCAAAACTGTTAAGATGTGTGTCCTACATGTGTACACTGTACTCTTATTCTTTATTAAACTTTCCACTCTTTCAGTTACCAAAATTAAGGCTAATTTTTCATTAATCTTTGATATATAACAGCTATTTCCTTTCAATGGACAGGTTGACAATCATTTCCCCTATTATCTCCATGACATATGAAGTATCTAATAACTTCTGCTCCCATGAACACCTCAGAGCATATCCTGGCCTGCTCTGTTTCATGGTCAGCTGGTATAGGAATCCTTTCTGCTAATCCTGTGGCCTTCTGTGGTACCACCAAATCTGTAGAAGACCCTGAACAAATTAATTATAATGACTTAGACCATAATTTTACCTATATTCTCTATCACTCCCCATCATCTAATTCATTATTCACATTCACATAATAGTGCATCTTAAGATCCAGTGCTCTTGTTCATCCAGAGAACACAGATCTAAATGAACTCCATTTATAGGGTAGGCCCTTTCATCTTACTGCTCTCTTCCTGCAGACCTTCATGGTGATTCATGAAAGGACTGTGATGAAAGCATAACATGCAGATTTCAAGCCTCAAGATGAAAGTCATCAATAGTAACAGCCTTTTCAAGAAATCTCAAATACAATAAAACTGCTTCATAAACTGAAGGAATTTCACTTTTCCATTCTCAAATATGTTTTAAATGATTTTGAATTTTAATTACTGTGTAAAATTGAACATCTTGGACCACAGTCTTAGTTATCTCTAGCTGGAATTTACTGATGGAAGGCCTATTGTGAGACCCGGTTATGCAATTTTCCACACTAACTAAATTTATAAGGTTTCTCTGCAGCATGAATACTTTGGTGAATCCTGAAATCATACCACTGCCTAAAGACCTTGCCAAATTCAATACATTATATGTTATCTCTCATGACCCCAAATGTGTGAACATTTGGTAAAGGTTTTACTGCACACCTTACATTAGTGTGGTTTCTCTACAGGATGTATATTCTTATATCTCTTAAGGCTTGAGGAGCGCTTAAAGGCTTTGCCACACTCTTTACATTTATAAGCTTCCTCTCAAGTATGGATTCTTTTTGTTTCCTGAGGCCAGACCATTGCCTAAAGGCCTTGCCATATCCAAAACATTGTATGGTTTCTCTCCAGTATGAATTGCCTTGTGATGCCAAAGGTATGAATGTTTGATAAAAGCTTTACCACATTCATTACATTTGTAAGGTTTATTTCCAGTATGAATTCTCACATGCTCCCAAAGGTATGAATATTTGATAAAAGCTCTGCCACACTCATTTCACTTGTAAGGTTTCTCCCCAGGGTGAATTCTCTGATGTCCTAAAGGTTTGATCTTCATATAAAAACCTTACCACATTCATTAAGTTTGTGCGGTTTTTCTCCAGTATGAATTCTTTCATGACCCAAAAGTTATGAATATGTGATAAAACCTTACTACATTCATTACATTTGTAAGGTGTTTCACCAATGTGACTTCTTTGGTGGACCATGAGGACAAGACCTAAAGGCCTTGTCACATTCATTACATTTGTAAGGTTTCTCCCCGGTATGAATTCTCTAATGAATTGCAAGGTTTGAATATTGACTATAGGCCTTACCACATACCTTACATCTATATGGTTTATCTCTGATATGGATTTTTTCATGTCTCCTGAGGTTTGAGAAATGGTGAAAGGTTTTGCCAGACTCAATACATTTGTAAGGTTGCTGCTCAGAATGAATTCTCTGATGACTAGAAGCATTGAGTACTTGCTAAAAGCCTTTCCACATTCATTATATTTGTAAGGTTTGTCTCTAATGTGATTTGTATGCTCTTGTGCAAGCAATGAACAATGCATGAAAACCTTTTCATATTTATTGCATATGTTAGTTTTGACACTAGGAGGACATCTTTGAAGTGGGAAAACAGATAAACAATTTTTAATAGTCTTCTCAACTTGATTACATTTATAAATTTTTTCTTCAGTTTGAAATCTCTGCATTTCAGCCAGATGTGAACTGAAACCCAAATCTACTTTCAAAACACTTGACATACTTGTTCCCTGCAACACCTATGTTATTTTTAACCTTCAATGGCTTTCTTAAAAATGAATTCTCATGATTGGAATATTGATGTGAACATTTTCAAACAAAAACACTGTGCTTTAGAGAGAAATTATTAGAGGATCTGATATGCTGTTGATCTTTTCTGTAAGTGAGATTTTGTTTTCAATCCTAGGCACTCTTTTACAATTTCTTTTGTCATATCCCCACTGACTCTCAAATTCATTCATATCTTCCCAGACTTCCCTGAAGTCAAAATCCTCAATGTCATGGCTTTCATGGCTTTCTCATATTATTGGTTTGCATAATTTCAATTTATTGATGTCCTCTTTTGGTAATAATTCCTTGATGGCATATTTAGGAGAGATATAGCTATGTTCCAGAGTGGATCCTGGAAGTCCATCATCCAAGCAATTGCTGTGAAGTCTTCCCATGGTGATCCCCTGGGAAAGAGATGTTCATGACACTTCTTTCTCAGGTACAGCTCTGGGCTTCTTTTTCAGGCAAGATCAGTCTTGAGAAGTTAACCCTGCACATCCTTGTTTCAAAGCACCACCACAGACTACAGCAAGGTGTTGTCATGGGCTGAGACCATCTTGTCCTCTTTGGTTGGTCAGAGAGCCCTCGGGACTATGCTGTGGTGGGGTAGGGAAGGAGGAGAACTATATATATATATATTTTCCAGTGTCATATGAATAAATCTCCCCTTATACTTAATATGTCATTTTCCTCTGGCTACTCTTAAGTATTATTTTTAATTTACCTTGGTTTTTCAGTACCTTTATTACAAAAGTTTTAGGTTTATTTTGGTCATACAGCAAGTAATAAAGAATGCTATATTTCTCTATTCTTTGAAAATTTTTGCATAATTTGAAATTGTTTCTTGCTAAAATATTTATAATTTACCAGTTAAGCTCTTTGGAACTGGTGATGTTTTTGTAATAAAGTTTTTAAAGTATATTTTTTTCTGGATAGAGGATAACAGGTAAACAACTTTAATTTAATTTCACCATGCTAAAGATGTTGTTCTAATGTTTTTTTAGCATTATTTTTCTACTTAAACTATTGTATTAGTCAGCCAAAGGGGTGCTAATGTGAAATACCAAAATGGGTTGGTCTTTATAGAGGGTATTTATTTGGGGCAGAAGTTCACAGATACTAGGCCATAAAGCGTTAAGTTTCTTCTCTCACCACAGTCCATTGTCACATGTTAGAGCAAAACAGCTGCCGGGGTTTGCCAGGGTTCAGACTTCTGGGGTTCCTCTCTTCCCGGGGCGGCGTTTCTCTCCAGGCTTAGCTCCTGTTTCCTCCACAAGGTCAGCTGTAGACGATTAAGGGAACAGCTTTCTTCTCTTCCCCTGGGGCCTCCTTTCCAACATCAAAACTGCTTCTCAAATGACTGCTTCAACTCTCTTCTTTGTCTTGCCTTTTATATTCAATTCCCCACCCACCACGGGGTGGGGCTTAACGCCCTAATCCTAACCTAATCATGCCCAGATTAACAGATCAGTTTACAAGCATGATTCAATTATATTTTTGGAATTCATAATTACATCAAACTCCGACAACTATTATGTTTTTTTTTTTGGATGAAAAACCAATCCTCAGATTTATGTGTTTTTTTAGGTGCTTTTTCTATTTTCTAGATTTTGTTTTGATTTGTTTTGTTTTATAGATAAATGTGATTCACATTACATTCATTATGCTTTGTGCTCACTTAAACTTCTTAGATGTACTTTATCATTTTGGTCTCAGATATTATCTCTTCTTATAGTTCTTCAACCCCATTTTGCTCTCTTCTAGGGTTGAAAGTATTAATGTATTAAGCCCTTTGATATTGTGCCACATAGTACCCAAAGTCTTGACTATGAAATATTTTTAAAGTTTTTTGTTATTGTTATTATCCTCATTATTTTTCCTGAGCTTCAGATTGGATAAATTGAATACTAGTGCATAAGTTCATCCACTTTTCTTCATTTGTATCCATCATGATTTTAATTTATTCATTGAACTTTTCACTGTGGATATCACAGGTTTCAGTTCTGGAATTTCCATTTAGTTATCCTTGTGGTTTCCAATTATATGACAAATTTTCCAATTTATTTATCAGTGCTGAGTCAGGCTAGATTAGGGAATAAAGAGATGAATCTGTGATCTGGCAGAAAAACCACAGCCATGAAAACACATGACCGTGGGAACCACCTACTGCGAGAAAGAATTTACAAGATGGCTGCTGGAAGAACCTTCCCCATTTGGAATGGGATTTCCTCCAGAATCAAGGAAAGGCCCCATATGTTCTCAAGGGGTCTTTCCATTGGTCCCCCCAGGGGAATTGACAAGTGGAGTAACCAATCAAAACAACTAACAAAGGGGATTCCTCCCCCAACATTAGCAAAAGGGCAGAATGATTGTTGGTTTAAAAGAAAGCGCAGAAGCCAAGCCGGTCCTGTTCTAGTCCTCTTCTAGCCCTGTTCTTGCCATGTTTTTGCCTTTCCTCTCCCTGTGTGGATAAGCATTCAAGTAAACTTGGGGACTTGTCATCTGTAATGGGGACTTTTAGTCTATAAATCAGCCCTTTCTACCCCTTTTCAGCCCTATTGCTCTCTCTACCTGGGACCCATAATCTGTTATTTTTCCCATTTCTTATCTCTCATTTTCTTAATAAACTACTGGCCTAACTGAACTGGAATATACCTAAAATTCATTTTGTAGCATAGCTAAGAACCTAGAGAAAACCCAGCAATAGTGCAATCCAGATTTTCCCTAGTTTTCAAAGCACATTTATTAGACATGTTTTATTTGCTTGTCTGGTAATCATACTATCTGAGTTATCTATGTTTTAATTGTACTGACTGCTCTCTTGATTAAGAATGTTTTTCTCATTCTGCATGTGTATTTTTTTCATTTTATGCTGGACATGTGTAAAAAAAACAGAGTAGAATCAAATAGATAATATTTTCCCTTGCTATGAGGAATCATATTCTGGGCTTTGTTGCAATTTTAATTACATTCATTTTTATCACTGGTTCCAAATATAAATATTATTTACATATAGTATTGGATAAGGATATTTCCTTCCTAAGTGCTTGATCTGGTAATAATTGAATGATGATTTTGAGTTGATTTATAATAGCTTTGTTCAACATTTTAGTTGTTTACCTTAAGAGTAATGGCCAGAATAATTTAGCTTGCCATATTCCCAAAAGAAGATTCTCTCCTCTTGCAGGATATATATATATATTTTTTACCTCCTAGAATCTCCTCTTTTTTTTTTACTTTTCTTAACAGTTACTCCAAGATTAATTTATGGGGAAATGACCTTTTCCCTTTGCTAGTTTGATACTTGTATAAAAATGGGCCCAATTTTAATTCACTTGTGTTTAAATTGTTCAGTCATAAAGTGAATTAAAATAACTGGTGTGGAAGGTAAGTACAATAGTCAGGCCTCTTTGTTTGATGATAGTTTACCAGGATTGAGTATCATTAAACTTATCTTTTACATATTACATATCTGAGCTGCACAGAGAAGTGTTTTATCAATCTACCAAAGTAACAGAGCAGTGTCCTAAAAGATAATATGTAACTATGAAAAACACATATACAGAGAGTGATACAGAATATTTCCCAGCCTAATGAGAGAGCCCAGTTACAACAATTGTCTCTAAGAACACTGAAGGTTAGAGAATTCAGGATTTAGACTTGCTTAGGTGATTAGATAATTGTCTTTCATGCCATCTAGTATGTGGAATATGTAAGAACATTGTTCTGTGACAGTAGGAAAGCATTTAGATCACTCATCCTCAAGCAGTCCCAATATGGAAAAATCAAACTCAGGGAATGTCTGAGTTCTTAAGGTCAGTTTAATGTGAGCAGTCTTATTATTTTAGTTATAGCAGCATTCATTTTTCTGATGGCATCATATACCACATTAGTTTTAAGCTCCAAGCTAAAGAACCTTAATGTAAACTGTATTGACCCTCCCTTTCCACCATCTCCTTTGTTCTCTGGTATTCTGCTGTTAAATCCATTCAGTAAGTCACTCATCTAGATAATTTAGTTTTCAATTCTAGAATGTCTATTTGATTCTTTTCTATGAATTCCAACTACCCGGTGAAGCTTTCCACTCTTTTATGATTGTGCAATTTATTCCCCCTTCCAACCCCCACTGAGATGACTCCCTCATCTGTTTGCTCGTTGTTTGCACTAGTTGTTTCTGCTTGTTGTCTGCTCATTATTTTTCCTCATTGTCTGCTCACTGTCTGTTTTTTCCTTTAGGAGGCACTGGGAACTGAAACTGGGACCTTCCACATGGCAGATAGGTGCCCAACTGCTTAAGTCACATCTGCTCCCTGCTTATTTTGTTTTTACTTGTTCTCTGCTCATTGTTTCCTCATTGTCTTGCTTGTTGTTTGCTCATTGCCTGCTTGTTGTTTTTTCTCATTGTCTGTTTATTATTTGTGCTTGATGCCTGCTCGTTGTCTGCTTGTTGTTTGTTTGTCTTCTTTAGGAGGCACCAGGAACCAAACCCAGGACATCCCATATGGGAGGTGGGCACTCAACTGCTTGAGCCACATCTGCTCCCCCCAACTTATTTTTTGATCATTTTCTTTAGATAGTTGTTCCAGTCAGGAATTGGGTCTGTGAAAATGGTGCCATGGATGAGAAAGAATAAGACAAAGAAAGAAGAACTGAGATCAGGGGACTCTCCATCTGGAATGGAGAGAAGAGCCCAGCCACACCATAGAGCATGGCTTTTATTTGGTTTTTGAATCAATAGGTAAGTGACAGTTTACATTCTTGAAGGGTTTACATTCCTGCATGTAGCAGATGTTGTAAATCTTATCTAACATACAAAATACTCAATAGAAGCCCAGGATGTTTCCCCACCCAGCTACTATAAGATCCTGTCTCATTATAATGAGACTAGGCTCTTATCTCCTACATTCCAGGGTGTCTCCTACATTCCAAAGTGATCTGCTTATTGTCAGTAATCATGGCCATTGAAACTCCATCATTTCCCCCTTTTTTATTAAAACTTTTTAGTGAAGACTGTAGGAACCATTATATAAGCTGATACAAGGTGATCTCCTGTCACACTTGTCTTCTTCCATAGGCTCTTCTTACTGTGCCTGTCTTAGGTTGTCCTCCTCTGAGAATCTTACCCGTTATTGGCCACCAGTCAAGCCTTTGAGCTCCTACATGGAAGGCAATTTCATTAATATTTATACTTCTTCAGGTTCCTTAAGTGGATATTTTTGTGCAGATAATTAGTATTAAGATCAAGGGGTTATTAGTAGAATCTTTCTACTAAATAATGCAAAATTAGTTTCTCATGGCCAAGTTTCTTAACATAAATGCATTTTTCCAATCGAATTTTCCATATTTTCTTTGAATATGTCATTACTTTACCCTTGACAATACAATTAAAAGGCATATAACAATAATTCCTAATCCAATCCAAAATGATATTTGAACTGTTTTTTTTTTCCACCAGTGAAATGGAAATTTTCAGACCATTTTTGGGCCAGTCCTTAACATTTTGTTGAGTCTGGACTCTTTGATGCAGGGCTGTGCCAGTGACAGTTGCAGCAGTTATGATGCCAATCAGTCCCAAAATTCCTACTATTAAAAGTCCAATCAGTCTTTTAGTTTTTTTTAAACAATGGTTGAGGAAATGCCACAGCAACTGGGATTCTGGAGAGTGCTGTCAATGTCTGGTCATCTGAACCAGTCACCATAGTCCTTTTCTTCTTCTTGCTATAAAAACAGTTTGATTTTCCTGCAAATATGAATTCTTAAGACATGTAAATAAAGAGCAATTGGAGCAACTAATGTTCCTTTCACCAAAAGTTACTTTTTCAATGATAAAAACTATTGGATCTCGTACACATACTGTAAGAAATTGAGTTGATTTTCTTTTTAAAATAGTAATATTAGTTTTACTGCCTTGCCATTCAAAACTTGGACCAGTTCTCAAAAATAATTTCTACAAATAACTTTGAGTTTTGTTAAGTTTAGAGTCCCATGGTTGTGGGATATATCTTCCTTGATTTTCCCAAATTATTGAGCTGTTAATAAATGCTGTATTACCAAAATTCCAGAAGTAAGGATTACTGTTATTAGTAATTATGGTTGAATTATTAATGAACCAAGATATGGCTGTGTTTATAATAGGTTTCAGTATCCCTATAAGGGACCGATCCTTTACAATTCCATAGAAATCATTAAACAGCACAACTTCTGTAAGCCCATGACAAATATGCCATTTGTCATTAAGTAGTCTGTTGTGAGAGGGACATGTAAGATATACCATGTTTTCTGGTTTATATAAAGAAGGGAAAATGAGAACATAAATTTGAGTTTGATTTTTACTGTGATTTTTTCGTTGCATGCATACAGAGCCATATCCAATACAAACAGGGCAGTCTATAAAAGGTAAAGTTAAATTTTCTATAAGTTTTCCTTCTTCTTTTGGCTTTAAGGGTAGTCATATATTTATAGGTCTTGGAAAATGGTGAGATTGATTAAGATAAATTGAGAAGACTCATCGTTCCAAGTTAACAGCTCTAGAAGAGGTGAGTTGGTTATGTATGCCCAATAAGTGTAATTATGATGTGGTATCTTACCTTGACCTAATACTTTACCTATAATTAAATGAATGTGAAACCACCATGTCCATAGTTTTTTTGGCAGCATCTTCAACTCTAGGCTTGATTCTTCTAGAGCAGATACACTGCTGTTTTCTTGTTTCTGTAATGATAAGAGCAAAACCTCGGCCCCAAAATTTTACCTCTCCTTTTATCCATTTATTGGTTGTTTCATTTTTCATTTTCATTATTTTTATTAACCTTCCATTGTCTTTCTGCTGCTGTGGTACTAGAAATTTTTTGTCTATTAAGAAAATTTAAGGTAAGTAATGCTTTAGATAGTTTGTCTTTTGCAGATTCTACTGCATCTCCCGCTTTTTGTTTGTGCAACATTAATTTTATTGTTTATAAACAGGGGTTTAACTGTTATATTCCAATCTTTTAAAATATGTATACATACATTCACATGCTTACCAAACCAGGGGATACACTGATATACTTGGCTTATTGTTGGCTAGAGTTCTTGATAGATACAAGATAAATTTTAATATGTAAATTTAGTTTAATAAGCCTATACTGACAATTAGAGAGAGAAACATGAATAGCATAATCAATTAAAAGACCAAGTTAATATTGAACAAAGTTACAGAATGACATATAAATAGAAGAGTTATATATATATATATTTACCAATATTTACCTTTTAGCTGGGAAGTGTTGAATTAGCAACTGATACTGTGTTTAGGATTAATTAATATGATACTATAGATGCCAACTTGTGAGTATTTTGCTAATTCCTGAGGAAGAGGCCAGCCTCCCCAGGAAGGAACACAACACTCCTTAGGCAGTATATTCTAAGGTTTATGTATCAGTCCCTGGGAGAGTGGCCAGCTCCTCCAGGGAGGAATACAACACCTTTTGAAATGTACTTTATCTTTTTTAATTTGTTACAAAGCATCCTTGATGTGCTTACTATTTTAGTTTCCAATTTTTTTTGAAATATGAAAAATGCTAAGATTTACATATACATATAATAACATACAAGCTATTAATTTATTTAAGCATGCAATGTAGTGCATTTAAGTTTGATTATTAAAGTATGTTATACATAATTTATAACTACAGTAGAACCAGCAGACATTCAATGAATAAACTTTTATTTTTTATGCATTTAAAAATTTTAGTAGCATGATTAGAATGACCTTATTATTACTTTTTTTTTGTACAGTTTGAGTCATAGGTAAAAACAAATTATTATTTTCTATTTGGGCTGTGGGACAATACATTAAATTTAATTTATTATTGGTTGTTTTATAGAAATGGGAATGTGGGCTGGCTTGACTTGTTTAAGAAGATTAATTTTTTTGTGACAAACTGGTAATATTTGGGACTGTTGCACATTGCACTGGTGTTATTTTAATTTGCTGCCATTTACTGTTATGCACTACCCCTGGCAGCCCTTAATGGCTGCTTTCTTTCTGTAGTTATAGACTTGTTTTTTTGTTTTGTTTTGTTTTGTTTCTGTTTTTTAGCAGAGATGGAATGACTCAGATAAATGAGATAAAGCATTCGCCTTTTGATTTTTAGACAGAGAGGTAGTTTTATATAATAATTAAAAGTATAATTAATAACAGTATAATTTTATTTAATATTACACTGAAAATTATTAAATTTTCAGTAATTTTATACACCTTTAAATAATTATATGAACCTTTTATTCGTGTATCTTTAATTGTTATAAAATTAAGAAATTTCTTTTAATTGTACTATAGTTTTAAATAATTTATTTAACTTATATCACATGAACGTAACTATCTTTAGTATTTTATCTTTTTTTAGGTAACAGACTAAATCTTCGTAACAGTTTAAAACAAAAAGTTTTTTTTTTGAGAAAGCAGGTTTAAACATTATGTTCTTTTAAAAGTGATAAAACTTTTTTTTTCAAGGAAACATTAAGGTTAAAGTATAAGAAGCTACTTTGATAAAACACTTTCTTTTTTGCATACTGATTATTCAGGAGAAAGACTGTGTAAATTTTTATTAAAATAGATTAATGACTTGAGAAACTTTGAGAAAGAATAAAACTAACTTTGTTTTTATAACTAGTCATTTTATCTTAGGATAAAATTACTTTATTTTCTTTAATAATAAAATCACAATCTATATACCTTCCATATTTAAGTTACCACAATGATTTTGGAACAAACAGACAAATACAAAACAAGTTACAACACATCAATAGAAACATACATCTTTGATTTTACTGTTTTTGAGAATTTTTCTGGAAACTGTATTGCTAAGTTTTCTTACTTTTCCAGTGGTTTAATTTTATCAGCTTTATCATCCCACAGCCTTATCATTATGTAAGCAGTAGGAGGTTTATAAAGTTGCTGCTGGATCTGAAGGGTTAACATCCACAGTTGGAGTTGAAGAGCTATTAATAGCTTGAAAAGTGCCCTAGGGAATCCCTTCGTGGTTGCCATGGCAACACAAGTCTCTGTAGGAGGCTCTGGGTGGTCACTTTCAGAGCATTTATAGTCATACAGATGTAAATTGGCCTGAAGCTGATCAGAGACAGAATCCTCTGCCTCAGCATTTTTAGTGGGGTTACTAGATTCTGTTTGAAGAGGTTTAAGAGCCAGAGTAATAAGATGTTCAGCTGTATCAGCAATGTGAGGAATATTCAAATAATCTCCCCATTGGTATAATAAGTCTCTTCCCCATAAGTTTCCCAACTTATTAATGAGACTGCCATTCTTACGATATCTAGAATGGCATTCATTGGCCCAGAGTAATCCTTTCCAGCATGCTGGACACACATGAGTTGGTATTGATCTATTATTGCTGCTGGATGGAGCTCTCACGCCAGTTTTGGCTCAGCAATCTTTTTTCATATGACCTGGTTTTCCACCCAGTCCTTGCACAATCCTTGAGTATAAGGAGAATTAACACCATATTGAGTGCATGCTTGTTTTAATTCTTTGATAGTTTTAAAAGGAATAGGAGCATGCTCATACTGTACACCCCCTTGGGGATTGTCAGCATCTACTGGAATTTGAGTTACTGTTACAGGAAAAGTAGAAAAAAGTTGCATAGCCTCTGCATCTCCTTCTCTACTTCCCTGTGCTATACTTTTCATAATTGAAGAGGATGGTGTGGGCACAAAAACAGAAACTTTAGGAGGGTCATCAAATGTTGTAAAAAATGGATCAGTAGATACCTTAGGAGGTGCAGATGACAGTTTAAAAGACAATAAATCATAATTTGGAGTGGAGGGCATAGCGACCGCTGGAAAATCTCCATAAACTTCCTCGTTCTTTCCTTCTTTCTATTAGACAAGAGTCTATCTGTCCCTGCCTGTTCACTAAACCCCTCAAGTATATTTTCATCAAAATCACCATTAGCTTGTTCTGTTATCGGTCCAGTAATAGCAGTATCCTGTTTACAATATTCATCTTCATCTGATTGTAAAGGTTCAAGAGCAACAGAAATAAGACTACACGAAGACCATACATGAAGGGGAATTATTTCTCCCTTTTGATGAGCTCTTTTTAAAGCTTTCATCTCTTAACTTCCATTGTTCCAGGTTTAAAACACCCCGCCCTTGTGGCTGAAACCAATAACAACATTTTTGTACAAGAGAAAAAAGTTCCTCAAAAGCCAAGGATTTAATAGTTACACCGGTGCATTTTAATAAAGTTTTTAACCCTCTAGAGTACTCTTTAAAGTTCGACTGCTGACTACCCATTACCCTGATGATTCCAAGGATGAAGCTTACCTTTTCTGTTTCTTTTTCTTTTAAAACTGCTCTCAGGAGTTCCTTGGTCTGCGCACTGACTGAAAGAAAAGTTTCGTTTTCAGAGCCCTACGCTGGGCGCCATATATTGCTGGTCAGGAACTGGGTCTGTGAAAACGGTACCATGGATGAGAAAGAATAAGACAAAGAAAGAAGAACTGGGATCAGGGGACTCTCCATCCGGAATGGAGAGAAGAGCCCAGCCACACCATAGAGCATGGCTTTTATTTGGTTTTTGAATCAATAGGTAAGTGGCAGTTTACATTCTTGAAGGGTTTACATTCCTGCATGTAGCAGATGTTGTAAATCTTATCTAACATACAAAATACTCAATAGAAGCTCAGGATGTTTCCCCACCCAGCTACTATAAGATCCTGTCTCATTATCATGAGACTAGGCTCTTATCTCCTACATTCCAGGGTGTCTCCTACATTCCAAAGTGATCTGCTTATTGTCAGTAGTCATGGCCTTTGAAACTCCATCAATAGTATAGTTATTTTAAAGTCATTGTTTGCCAACTCCATTTTCTATATCAAACATACATTTACCTCTAGCATATTTTCTTTTGTTTGTTGGTGATAAGATCTAGCCTATCCCCATGTTTAGTAATTTGTTTGTTTATTAAATGTTATATATTAACTGTAAAGAAAGAGTTTCTAGATGATTCTCATACCAGAGGGTTCAATATTTCTTTTAATGGTGTGAAAGCTGATAAAATCAATCCATTCTGAAACTGATATTGGTTGGCTTTCCCTTATTGTTTGGGAAACATGGAGTGTGCTTTCAGTTCACTTCTATTCCTAGGACAGGGCCATCATTTAAGAACTTGGGCTCTCTATGTCTTTAAAACATGAAGAGATTGCAAGAATTTTTATGACTTATTTCAGCTTTTTTTTTTTTTTAAGATTTTATTTATTTATTCATTTATCCCCCCCTTGCTGCTTGTGCTCGCTGGGTCAGCTAACCACGCCGTTCGGGCGGGCTTGCCTTCACCAGGAGGTCCCGGGAACTGAACCCACGGCCTCCCATATGGTAAACGGGAGCCCTACTGATTGAGCCACAGCTGCTTCCCATTTCAGCATTTTTTGACTTTTTAATTTCCCACCACCCCCAAGATGGCTCCCTCCTCTGTTTGCTTGTTGTTTTTGCTTGTTGTTTTTGCTTATTGTCTGCTCATTGTCTATTTGTTTTTTCTTTAGGAGGCACTGGGAACAAGACCTAGGACCTCCCATGTGGGAGGTGGGCATTCAACTGCTTGAGCCACATCTACTCCCTGCTCATTTGTTTTTGATTGTTGTCTGCTTGTTGTTTTTGCTCTTTGTCTGCTCATTATCTAATCATTATTTTTACTTATTGTCTGCTCATTTTTTGCTCATTATTTGTTTGTCTTCTTTAGGAGTCACTGGGCACTGAACCTGGGACTTCCCATGTGAGAGGCAGGCACTCAACTGCTTGAGCCATATCCACTCCCTGACTTTTTAATTTTTAATCCCAAAACAGCTTTAGAATTTCATGAATGTCTTGAAAGGATGATCACTGGGTGTTTAAGGAGTTTAAGGCCTCATGTCTCCAATATTGGTATTATAGTTCTGCACAACTGCCAATAATTGGGTTAGATTTCCTGTCTACAACTGCAGCCATATTCTATTCTTAGCTACATGTGCCTAAATCAGCAAGTATTATCAAGGAAATGTGGTTATAGGTTGTCAATGTCAAATCACCGTTCCTTTCAGAGATTTTCACTCTTGTCCTTTATTCTCCTAACAAAACCAATTGCAGGTCTTTTCATCCTAAACATAGAAATTGGGTTAATTCTACTTTACCTTTCTAGTTTTTTAGGTGACTTTAGATTATTGTATGTGAAACTATGGAATTCAGAAAATATTTTGAGAAGGAAATCTGCCATTTGTTGAAGGTTCATGATATCTCCAGTTTTAGCATTCCAGTTCTAAGTGATTACACAAAAGTCACACTGAGCCTTTCACCACACCCACAATTGGTCAATGCCTTTAAGGGCATTTTCAGGTCTTCTGCTCGCCTCTAAATAGTTTTAATCTCTCTTGAATTATACTCAGTCTAGAACATATTTTTTATATATATGATGTGAAAGCTACTCTTCTCATATCACAAACTTAAACAAGTAATACAAAATAAAAGCTAATTTTAATTTTTATCTTAGGGAGAACATTTCCTTGCAAAGCCTTCGCAGTATCAGAGTGGACGAGGCAAGGTCAGAATTTATTAAAGATAGAAAGTTTGGTTAAAGGTGGGTCTTTCAAAGCAAAGGGTTGGTGGATCCAGCAAGGCAAAGATTTTGAGGCAAGGGATTCAAAGGATCTTAGGATGAATTTCATATATTGAGGCTTTCCACACATGGGAAAAACCTAATCAGCTGCCAACAAAGCCCTGGTCCTGGCAGTTTGTTGATATCAGGAAACCTAAGAGCAGATGTAGCATAAGCAATATCATCTAAAGGGTCTTCGTTGCAAACTCAAACCTAAAAGTAGCACGGATATCACACTTACCATCTACCAGTGGCTCTAATATTTAAAATTAAGTCTCAACTATATGTCCAAAAACTATACTCTTCTAGAATGCTCGGTTTCCACTTAGCTTAATGATATAAGATAGGTACCTTTTATCTTCTGTCCCCTCTATGTCTCAGATACAATGACAGGGAAACTTGAAGTCAAAATAAAGAGTGGTACAAAGTCCCACAAATTAAACAAAGA
This sequence comes from Tolypeutes matacus, assembly GCA_026826555.1. Classification (NCBI taxonomy): domain Eukaryota; kingdom Metazoa; phylum Chordata; class Mammalia; order Cingulata; family Chlamyphoridae; genus Tolypeutes; species Tolypeutes matacus. The sequence goes on from JAKSZT010051399.1 coordinate 595,095, forward strand.
TTCCAATTCTTTCTCAAGAGAGACAAGGCTACACTTACTGGAGAGAATCATCTCTTGTAACAATAATCTTTGAAGCTTGGGGCTCTGCCTCTCCCGGCCCGCGGGACAAATCAGCTAAGACTCTGAGTTACCCAGTGAAGGAATGAGACGTAGACACAACAGACACACACACAGAGGCTTTCTACATGCTTCTTCTTTATTGCTTCTTCATGGCTTCCTCTTCCTTAAGGGAGGTGGTGGCATATATATATTGAAAAAGGGGAAGTATGTGTAAGGCATATGTGGCAGGCTGGGATTGGGCACAGTTGGTTGCTAGGGAGGGTTTGCTATCTGTGGAAGGCGGGAAGGTTTGGCGCACATGGGAGCAGGGTGAGCTACTTCCTCAAAGAAGGCTAAATATAGGATCAGGCTTGTTCTTTGTTGTCAGTCGGCCATTTTAGCTTCACCTCTTTCTGGCTGCCTCCAACATCTCCTCCCTTTTTGTTTTATTAGAACCTTATTTATTGTATAGCTAGCTGAGGGAAGTAGAGGCCTCATGGTGGAAGGGTGTTCGTATATGCAAATGTGCTATTTGCGAAGGAGGGTCTGTGCCTGTCTTAGGTCGTGGCTGCACCCGATCAGTCTTACCCGTCATTGGGAAACATGGCAGCAGAAGGCCATGTCCCTGTCTTAGGTTGATTGATGGGTCAGTCCAGTTGCCCGTCATTGGCTAGCCAGCCCAATGTTTTATTGAGCATTCTGCTCAGTTAGAACGAGCCCTTGTGCTAATGAGGCGTGCTTCTCAGAGAACAGTTAGGCTGTACTCACTTTTAACTGTCTCCTGCAGTGTTTTGCCTCGCACTCAGCTGCTCATAGGCGGGAAGGGTTGGAGGATGTTGTTACTTACAGAGGGCAGACATCTTCTAGCATGTTTGGTGCTAGGCCTTGATCAGCGAGGTGAAGTCGGTGGTAATGTATTTGAATTGGTTTACTTAGGGAAGAATTAATTTGATCCTTAACTAGCTGTATTAATTTTCTTATAGCCCAAGGTCCAATAGATAGTATAAGAAGTAGGGTTATTATGGGACCAAGTATAGGGAGGAAATAAGGGAGGATTCCGTTGAATCACCAAGAAGGGCCTCTTTGGGCCTCTCGTTTGCGTTTGCGAGTTGCTATTTCTTCCCTAAGTTTAGTCATGGAATCTTTAATTATTTTTGAGTGGTCAGTATAGAAACAACACTCCTCGCCCAGTGTGGCACAAAGCCCTCCTTGTTTAAGGAAAAGTAGGTCTAAGCCCCTCCTATTTTGGAGAACAACCTCCGATAGGGACGTAAGGGATTTCTCAAGATGTGTGATGGAGGTTTTAATGCGGGCTAAGTCTTTGTCTACTGTGGCTCTTAGGGGAGAGAGACCTTGATGTTGGAGGATGGCAGATGTGGTTCCAGTGGCCAGTCCGGCAATACCTAAAAGAGAAGCAATGGTAACAGCAGTAATAATTTCTCTTTTTCATCTAGTTATGGTTACAGAAGGCTGATCGTCCCAATGCCGATAGAGGTTTTCCTCACAATGGTAAAGGACATGGGGGAGGACAACAACCAAGACGCACACCTCTCCGGAGCTATTAAGGGCTGCTGTGGCCACACAGGGGGTAAGCCCTGATGAGGAGCACAGCCATTTTGCCCCTTTAGGGGGAATGTAAAATTTATGTTGAGACGGAGGGGATAAAAGTAGGCAAGACTTAGTTAAGGTGGTGGACATGTTACTGAAGGCATTGCCGACACACCGTCTGGTGTGCAGGACAGATTGGATAGTAAGGTCACGGTCGCCAGTTTTGTCTGCGTTACACTGACATTGTGGGGGATTGTCATTAGAGGAAGTGTTAAAGGTGGCATTAAGGGCTATCGCATCATAATAAGGGGGTGTAACAGAAAGACATAACCAGCAATTGCGAGTGAGGTTGGGGTGGGAAGCGTTCAGATTAAGAAAGGTAGCATTAAGTATCTGCCAAAATGGATTATTGACGGTTGGGTTTGGGGTAGAAGCGGTAAAATTGAGCGTAGCAGGCACTATTGTTGCAGTTGTAGACCGATGAGGAATGGCAGGAGAACTGAGCAAAGGAGGGGACAGAATTTTATTAGGGCTATTGGACCGTGATTCACTTCTGCTAATTCCTTTTTTTTATAAGCAGGAGTGTGCCAGGGTCAGAGCCGGATACATATAGCCTGATTCCCCAGGTTTGACCCATGATCCAGGAAGGATCTGCAGGGTTTTGAACAGAAAGAGTGAGGTTTGTACAGGTTTCTTTCATTTCATTTTTTGAAGTTTGCAGGAAGACCCCACGATGGGTTAGGGGGTTGAACGCATCCAGCAGGAGTGAATCGTATCATGAGGAACTTGTCAGCAATTGGGGGTGACCATCCAGTAGCTAATGTTTCACATCCCCAATAGGCACAATAGTAGTGCAAGGGCTGATTGTAGTACGAACGCCCCTGGGCGGAGTTGGGACAGAAGTAAACATCCTGAATATTGAGATAATTGATGGTCCAGGTTTCAAGAGCATCTTGTACACATATTGTAAGGAATTGAGTTAACTTTTCTTTTTTAAACTAGTAATATCAGTTTTGCTGCCTTGCCTTTCAAAGTTTGGAACAGTTCCCAAAAATAATTTTCACAAATAACATTGAATGTTATTAAGTTTAGTGTACCATGACTGTGGGATGTATTTTCATTTTACCAATTTATTGAGCTGTTAGTAAATGTTGTATTACCAAAATTCCAGAAATAAGGATTACTGTTATTAGTGATTATGATTGAATTATTAATGAACTAAAATATGGTTGTGTTTTTAATAGTTTTCGGCATCCCTATAAGGGCCCGATCCTTTACAATTCTATAGGAATCATCAAACAACACAACCTCTGTAAGCTTATGACATATATGTCATTTGTCATTAAGTAGTCTGTTGTGAGAGGGACATGTAAAATTTACCATATTTTCTGATTTATATGGCAAAGAAGGGAAAATGAGAACATAAATTTGACTGTGATTTTTAGGTTGCATGTATACAGAACCATATCCAAAGAAGTAGGGCAGTTTATAAAAGGTAAAGTTAAATTTTCTGTAAGTTTCCCTTCTTCTTTTGACTTTAAGGGTAGTTATAAGTTATAGGTCCTGGAAAATGGTAAGCATGATTAAGATAAATTGGGTAAGACTCATTGCTCCAAATTAACAGCTCTAGAAGAGGTGAGTTGGTTATGTATGTTCAATAAGTGTAATTATGATGTGGTATCTTACCTTGACCTAATACTTTACCTATAATTAATTCATTGTAAACCCACCATGTCCATAGTTTAAGTCTGGGCAGCATCTTTAACTCTAGACTTGATTCTTCTGGAGGGGATCCACTGCTCTTCTCCTGTTTCTGTAATGATAAGAGCAAAACCTCGGCCCCAAAAGTTTACCTCTCCTTTTTTCCCATTTATTGGTTCTTTCATTTTTCCAATATATTGGTTGTCCACATTTTTCATTTTCATTCCCTTTTTTTTTTCCCTACATTCTTTGTTGGGTAAGAATATCCATTCTATTATGCCCTCCTCTTGCCAAAGTATCCCAGTAGGGGAATAGCAAGATGGAAATATTAAAAGAGAAATTGGAAGATTTACATTTATCCTTGTTAGTTGGCTATTTTGCACTCTTTTTCCAGCCATTTAACTTCTCTTTTGCTTCTGGGCTTAAAATGCGAGGACTATTTAAGTCAGGGTTTCTTGTTAGGGTAAAGCATAAGTTGGAATTCCTAAAGTAGGCCATACCCAATTAATATCACCCAGTAATTTCTGAAAATTATTTAAAGTACATAAATTATCAGTTCGAAACTGGACCTTTTGTGGAGTTATAATATTTCTATTAATAGTATGACCTAAATATTGAAAAGGAACCTGTTTTTGAATTTTTTCTTCTTCTATTTGCAACCCATGTTGAGGAAGAATTTCTTTAGCCAGCTGAAATGATTGTTTCAGCTCTTAAGATTGCTCAGCGTCAAAAAGAATATCATCCATATAATGAATAATCATAGCCTTAGGAAATTGTTTTTGTAAAATTTGTAATGGAATGTGAATAAAGGATTGACATAATGTAGGTAGGACTGGTTATCATTCTCTAAGGTAAAACTTTGAACTGATATCATTCAGTAGGAGCTGAATGATTAATAGAAGGAATAGTAAACGCAAATTTTTCTTTATCATTTGGATTAAGAGGAATAGTAAAAAACAATCTTTTAAGTTAATAATAATAATATGCCAATTTGTGAGTATTTTGCTAATTCCTGAGGAAGGGGCCAGCCTCCCCAGGAAGGAACACAACACTCCCTGGGCAGTACATTTCAAGGTTTATGCATCAGTCCCTGGGAGAGTGGCCAGCTCCTCCAGGGAGGAATACAACACCTTTTGAAATATACTTTATTATTTTTAATTTGTTACAAAGCATCCTTGATATTTTCACTATTTTAATTTCCATTCTTAAAATTATATATGTGTATATATTTATGTTTTATTAGCAGAGGTGGAGTAAATCATATAAACAAGTTAAAGCATCTGCCTTTTGATTTTTAGGCAGAGAGGTAGTTGTATAACACATATTATTATATCTTAAAATAATTAAAATTATGATTAATAACAGTATACTTTTGTTTAATATTACACTGAAGCATAACTAATTTTTTAGCAATTTTATACACCTTTAAGGTATTTACATGAACCTTTTATTCATACAACTTTGATTGTTATAAAATTAGAAAATTTCTTTTAATTATACAATAGTTTTAAAGTCTTTATTTAATTTATATCACATGAACTTAACTATTTTTAGTATTTTACCCTATTTTAGGTAAAAGACCAAATTATTTGTAATTGTTAGAAATAAAAGCTACTTTTCAGAATTTGACTTTGAGAAAGCAGGTTTGATCACTATGTTCCTTTTAAAAGTGATAAGACTTGTTTCTCCATGGAAATGATAAGGTTAAAGTACAAGAAATTATTTTGATAAAACAGACTTTCTTTATTGCATAATGATTATTTAGGAGAAAAACTTTGTGCAAACTTCCGTCAAAACAGACTAATGACTTGAGAAACCCTGAGAAAGAACAAAACTTTAACCTTGTTTTAATAACTTAGTTATTTTATCTTATGATAAAATTACTTTCTTTTCTTTTATAATAAAAGCACATTCTATATACCTTCTCTACTTAAGTTACCACAATGATTTTAGAAACTGTTTTTCAACAAACTTCTTATAACATACAATTACCATCAACATTGAACAAACTTGTTAGAATAATGATTTAATTTGTTCATATCTATTTTTATTATTTTAAATTAATAGCTATATTTATTTATTAATATAAGCACTTATTTAATGTTGGCCATTGAATAAAGCTTTTTTAATAATGTTTATTTATCAATTTAATATTACCATATGGAGGTATCAAAACGTACAGACACTGAACAACTTTTATATATTTAAGGTTAAGTGGTTTATATCTGGAGGGAGTAGTGGAAGGTGTGGGACGGTGAGCGTACATATACTTTTTGGAAGGGGTGAAGTGGTGGATAAGGAGAGGTGGCGGCTAGGGATTGGTTGTAGCTGTTGCCAGGGCGGAGTCAGGACTTTGGGCGCGAGTTGCTAGGGCTTTGGGCGCGACTGTCTAGGGCTTCCGGGAAGAAGGCTAGTTAGCTTAGGCTGTTATTTTAAACCAGGCAGCCATGTTCCAAGTTGCCAGCATCACTGAAGGTGATTGTGTTGCCAGAGCCCCTCTCTGATCTCCGTCGCCATCTTGTGGCAGGTCCTCATCGCCATTTTGAGACCCCTCAGACTCCTCACCAGCGCCATTTTGAGATTGGCGATGTCTTACACGTGGGAGTTGGGGTGGGGAGTTGTTTCTACGCAAGATAGGGAAGGTATAATGAGCGCGACGAGGGACAGGTGGGGAGCTACTAAGAACATTGGATGGGGGACCCAGCTGGGCTAAAGCCTGGGTGATTCCTTGTAGAGAGTTAAGCAAGGCAGCATTTTGTTGTTGGTTCTGTTGTAGGGCCGCCTGCAACATGTAAATTTTCTTTAGTTCCCCCAGCTATAGAAGGTTGAGGCGGGGGGCTAGTGAATGCTGAGAGTGGCGGGTTAATGGGGACTGGAATGGGTGGAGCTGATGCAGTGACATTATAGGGAGGCAGGTTAAAAGGTGGAAAAGGATGCTTGCTGGTAGGCGTATCAACATTAGGGGGCGAAATAGAAGGAGAAGGGGCAGAAATAACAGTATCCTGAAGTGGTTTCATAACAGAGACCGTTTCAGGATAGTTAGTGACTGTAAAGTTGGGAGGAGGCGGTCTATCCAAATTGGCTGTAGGCGACACATCATTATTAGGCTGTTCTGGGTTTCCGGGGATATTGATAGAAACTGAAGAACATCTAGAAGGAGGGCAAGAGTAATCCTTAAGTAAAGCCTCTTCTTGTTCACAGAGGTGGGTTACTTCAGGAGAATTAACCTTCAGTATTTCATTAATAAGATTCCAATAGGAAAAGGCTGTGACAGCAATCTTTTCAGGGCCAAATGTTTTATAGTAATCTTCTAAACAGTCACCTACCCGTAACCAACAGCGCTGACTTATAGTACCTTCTGTGGGAAACCAGGGACAGGTATCTATTATAAAGGCAAAGAATTTAACAAGATCTTTTTTTTTAATAGCAATTCCCCTTAATTTTAGGGAATCTTTAATTTGGGTTACATATAAACTGTGAGAACTAATATTTTGACCCATGACTAAGGGAAATAAAAAGGAGTTCTTACCTTAACCAGAGTTCCTGCGATGAGGCTTCTGTTTTCTTCCTTGAGGGGGATGTAGAGACAATTGACACAGACACACACAGGAGAACTTCTGCGTTCACACCGTCTTCTTTTTGTTTCCTTGTTCCTCCGTTCCTTCGTTCACCGACACCGTTGAACTTCGTGACAGGCTGGTCACGGCTTTATGAGTGAGAGGACCCTCCTCGTTCGGTGCGGCGCTTCCTCTCACTGGATGTCACTCGAGCCCCACGTTGGGCACCACTTGTCCCGGCCCGCGGGACAAATCAACTGAGACTCTGAGTTACCCAGCGAAGGAATGAGACGTAGACACAACAGACACACACACAGAGACTTTCTACATGCTTCTTCTTTATTGCTTCTTCATGGCTTCCTCTTCCTTAAGGGAGGTGGTGGCATATATATCATGAAAAAGGGGAAGTACGTGTAAGGCATATGTGGCAGGCTGGGATTGGGCACAGTTGGTTGCTAGGGAGGGTTTGCTATCTGTGGAAGGCGGGAAGGTTTGGCGCGCGTGGGAGCAGGGTGAGCTACTTCCTCAAAGAAGGCTAAATATAGGATCAGGCTTGTTCTTTGTTGTCAGTCGGCCATTTTAGCTTCATCTCTTTCTGGCTGCCTCCAACATCTGCCTACAGATTCTAATGGGGCAACCACATATTAGAGTGTTAGGTTATCACCATGCAGTCTGAAGAGAAGAATTAGGGAAAGAAAATGTGTATTTTTATCCTTTTGTGAAATTCTAAATTATTGTATTTTTTAAAATATAATGTATGAATATTTAAAGAAAGCTTGCTGAGCAAAATAGGTTTATGCAGCAAATTATTACAACCTATTTCAATTTTTTACATTGCTATTATCATCACAGTAAACAAAAATTATTAAATTCCTTGTATGGTCGTGTTATGCTGAAAAGTCTAACTTTACCTTTTGTTAAAAAGGTTAACTTGAAGTTTGCCAACTTTGTCAACAGGCTATCCTGAGAAATTTTAACTAGATAGCCACTAAATTTCAACATATGAAGTGTAAATTATGAAATCCATCTACAACTATTTAGAACTTACAATATAATTAGAGAAGTTCTATTCATTACAACTAGCCCTTTTAACATGACTGTGTTAGTGGACCAACAAAGTGTAATGTATATCAGAACAATTAAGTGTATAAATCCTATATTTACCATGGGATGCCATGGCCAGAATCTTGATGCTCTTTAGCATAAGATGCTTATCTTTACATCTCACCAATTTCTCAGAAACACCTGCTGATACCAAATATTACAGAAGCCTTCAACTCACTCACCCTTCTATGCTGCAAAATTTATTTATCAACTTCCAATATTGATGGTAACAGGTAACAATTTTGAGCTTCTGTGATGTTTGTGAAATAATTTAAATGGCAATAGTTACATTTTTAAACATTTGATCTATTTACAAAGGCATTCCAGGAAAAGGGAGATCTTTTATAGGATTCCAGGTGTCAATGAAAACAACCCCAATATTACCGAGAGGGAAAGTTCCTATTCAAATGAAAAACAATAATATTTCTCTTATGGTCACACGTTTTTGAGGAAAAAATATATAATGTCAATACCCTATTAATTATTCTCAAAGTGCCCTTTTGAAATCAACATGTTTGGAATCCTTCAATTATTAGGTCCCCCCTGTCATTAAGAATGCAAGTAAAAACACTTGGTTGTACTGGTGAAATTATTCATGTAGGTAATTGGAAACATCTCCTTCCTTGGTAAGCTTCTATGGTTATTAGTCTGTGTTTAATGGGGCATAAGTTGGTTTTTGTGGATCTGAAAGCCAGAATCATTAATTTATGTACAAACAGTTGGGGAAGCACTTTTATCAGTCAATTCTGTAGCCACAAGGTAATCTATTTTGTACCAGTATTTCTGATATAGCTTCTCAGGGGGATCTATACCCATTTTGCTGAAATAAGCTTTTTTTTTTTTTTTTTTTAAAGATTTTATTTATTTATTCATTTATCCTCCCCTTGCTGCTTGTGCTCGCTGGGTCAGCTAACCATGCCGTGTGGGCCGGCTTGCCTTCACCAGGAGGCCCCGGGAACCGAACCCGGGGCCTCCCATATGGTAAACGGGAGCCCTACTGATTGAGCCACAGCCGCTTCCCATGAAATAAGTTTTATGTTACAAATATGAGGACCGAAATGTGAATGGCTATGTGATAGTTTGAGTTAATTAAAACTTTATTTTCTATCTTAAATTCATATTGTTATAGGTTGGGAAGAATTTACTGAATCACGATATTTTGATTGGATTATTTCATTGATTCCTATTTAAAGCAAGACTTCCAGGACCTTGATCTTCTTCTACCTCTAACTTTAATGTCTTTTTTCTTCTTTCCCATCTTTTTCTAACTGAAATTCTTAGATTATTAGAAGGGATAATCAGTGTAATGTTTCCAAGAGCATATGTCCAGCTCTTTAAGTAATATGTGAACTGTTTCTATCTTCCTTCAGAAGTTCTATATTCTCACAAAATTACCATCATGGCTAATATCATAGGCTTTGGGCTTTGGACATATCTGAAATTTAATTAAAGCTGTGAAGTACATGAGTTTAAGAATTTACTTTCAGCCTCAATTTTCTTATCCAAAATAAGAAGTTAATAAGGACAATGTACCTCCTAATGACACAATGTAACATAAGGCTTTGGAGACCGAGGTTAAATTCTAATCCTGTTTCCACTATATTCTAGGTTTCAAACCCTCTGTGCCTTAATCCCTCATCTGTACAATAAATATAATAATGATAGTGCCTACATCAAACATTTGTTAGTTTTATTGTGACAATGAAACAGGTTATATCTATAGTGTTTAGCCTATTGCCTTTCAGTTTCTATAGAGTGAGTCAAAGATGGATACATAGATAGGTAAGTAGGTACATAGGTAGGTAGGTAGGTAGGTAGGTAAAAAGATCACAGACAGGTGATAGATATTTTCCTCATTTAATCCATTCAGGAACCCTGCGAGATTCTCATATTAGAGACAAAACAATTTTTTATATTAAATTGGCCATGGTCACACAGCGAAAATGTGGTCAAGATGGAATCATTACCAAATTATATGTAAGGCTGTTATTATGAGAACAGGACAAATAAGAGTAAATTAACTGCTGTCCTGATTTTACTGCATCTCATTCACACTCTCTCAGGCAATAACATAAGACAGCACATTGAAAATGTGATTAACCCTTCTACTTCTCAATAGACTTCCAAGTACCTATGTCATAAGGCAGTATTAATGATTAAATTAGAAAAAGGAAATAGAGTTCTTAGCACTGTCACTGCCATAGTATTTATGACATAAATAAAAGAATCATTCCAAAATATTTTTAATTCCATTTCTGGATCATTTTGGCAATACTAATATAACTCATTGGATGCATTGTTTTGTATATTTCCTAGTCATTTTTTTTAACAAATCAATTTTATTGTTACATATTAATAAAGCATAAAACCATCCAAAGCCTGCAATCAATGGTATATGGTGTAGTCACATATTTGTGCATTCATCACTTCAATCATTCTTAGAACACTTTCATTATTCCAATAATAATAATAATAATAAATAAAAAACAAACAAAACTCATCACCCCTCAATCTCTCTATGCTTCCCCTGCAGTAAATAATTGCTATTCTTTTTCCTTCTCTCAAGTATATTTGTAAAAAACAGTCCTATGTATTCAATATCACCCATATTTGTGTTTTACATGAGGTTTTACTGTCATGTAAAATACCATGTTACAGTTTTCAGCATATCATGGTGTTTGTAACTAGCAGTGTTATTATATAGGTATGACAATGGTTGAAAGGGAAAGTCTAAGTTCATGTATATTTCCTAGTCATTTTTAAAGGTCAAATTCAAAATCCTTCTACTTTAAAGTCAAGTTCAAATTCCTTCTAGCTCCAGAAATATCTTGAGACCCCAGAAGCAATGTTCAACTGAATTTTCAGAATCAATACCCTGAATTATATTATCATAAAAATAGATGGCAACTATTTTTGTTTTCTAATTATATTTTATCAGTGAGGATACCATAGAGAGTAATTCTAATTAATTAGAAGTCAACATATAACTATTTATTTACTTACCTACTTTACTCATTCATCAACTAATATTCATTGAGTGCTATTGTGATAGCTGCAAAAATATAGGAACAAATGTTTAACTTATTTAATCAGCTTGTTTTAGTAACTTGACAGAATTTGAGGAATTACCTTCATTTTTTTTCCTGTCAAAACAAAAGTGTATTCAAAGCTGATGTTTAGTGATATTTGTTTTCACTTCACTAATAATTTGTTTACTTACAATTCACTGATGCATGTTTCATTCCCCTTTCTATGCACTATGACAAGAGATGTGGTATGGTAGTGTCTATTAATTCCTTGACAGTGAAAAATAAATGGTTCCATAGTTCTTTCATGCTATGACACACTCCCAAGGTCAATTTATTTTATATATATATTTTTTCTTTTCTTTATGCCATCCTCAGCCCATTCATTAATTCAGTAATTTGTTTAATCCTCTATACTAGTTATTTTGCTACAATTGATGGGACAAAAAGATAAGAAAAATCACACACAATATTTGATCATATGGAACCAACTATTCAATGGAATAAATAATCATTAATCACACAAATAAAATAAAACTTGCTTTTAGGAAATCTTAGAACTACTAAATTCTGAACTATGTATCTCATTTTATACTTGAAGGAAAGTTTGAGTTTTGATTTCTTTATTTGATTGCTTGTTTGGTGAAAAAAATAAAACCATATCTCTATTATGTCTTATTCTTTTTTTCTTTTCATCAATATGACATTTAGGATGTTAATATTCTCACAAAAAGAAATAAAGAAAAACACACAGTATGGAACTGAGAGAAGGAAACTACACGTTGGTGACTGAGTTTATTCTAATAGGATTTCCAACTCGCCCTGAGTTGCAGATTGTTCTATTCCTTATGTTCTTGATATTGTATGGTATGATTTTAACATGGAACATTGGCTTGATGATGTTAATCAGAATCTATCTTCAGCTTCAAACCTCCATGTATTTTTTTCCTTAGCAACCTGTCATTTGTACGCCTTTGTTATTCTTCAGTCATTGTTACTAAAATGCTAGTCAATTTCCTCTCAGATGACAAATCTATTTCCTATTATGGCTGTGCCCTGCAGTTTTATTTTTTCTCTACTTTTGTCGATACAGAATCTTTCATCTTGGCTGCCATGGCCTATGACTGCTATGTCACCATCTGTAACTATTTGCTGTATACAGTTGTGATGTCCCAGAGCATCTGTACCTGGCTGATTGTTTTATGCTACACTGGTGGCAGTATGAGTTCCCTGGTTCACACATCCTTTGCCTTTATTCTGAAATACTGTGACAAAAATGTCATTAATCATTTTTTCTGTGACCTTCCTCCCCTGCTTAAATTATCCTTCACAGACACCTCAATAAATGAATTGTCCTCTCCACATATGGCAGCTCAGTAGAAGTTATCTGATTCATCATCATTATCATCTCCTATTTTTTCATCCTTCTCTCAGTCTTAAAGATCCACTTTTCTAGTGGAAGGAAGAAAACATTTCCCACATGTGTTGCTCATCTGACATCTGTGACCGTCTATCAGGGGACACTTCTCTTTATTTACTCATGACCCAGCTACCTATATTCTCCCAACAATGATAAAATTATCTTCATTTTCTACACCATTATCATCCCAGTGCTGAATCCATTAATATACAGCTTGAGAAACAAAGACATAAAAGATGCAGCTAAGAAAGTGCTAAGACCAAAGGTAGATTCCTCATGAGATATAAGACTCTGGGACTCACTGCATTCCCCAAATGCAAACTCTAACTGGGAAACTGCAACCATTTTATCATGATGTAGAAAACTTGTCACACAAGGAGTTTTCTCAAATACTTCCTTTTTATACACAGTCAATTGCATTTCATAATTCCTGTATAAGTTTAAGCATCAGAAAAGCTTTGCAATTACCGCTGAACAGTCTGATTCCTGTTTAATGAATACTAACTTGGGGTTTATGTTAAAACGGATTGTATCAGGTTGTCTTATGGGATATGGTAAACAACTCAGAACACTCCCGTGTAGAGTATCTCATATCAATAGATTAATAGGCGAGGGAATGAGCCAGATTGCCTTGGTTCACATGCCAGCTCTGAGCCTGCTAATGAGTGTCATTTTGAACAAGCTATTCATTTTCTATTCCTCTGTTTCCTTACCACAAATTGGGGAGGATATCATATCTTCATCATTATCATTGTGTGTTGGAATGTTAAATGAGTTAATGAAATTAGCTAATGTAGAACCTAGACCATTTTAGGTACTCCATAAGATTAAGTGTGTTTATATAATAGTCTCAGCGTAATTTAAAAATTCATGTTGGGCACTAAAATGATGAGAGGCAGGAATATTAGGAAAGTAATATTACAAAATCAAATAACAAATATGCTTAAGTGTCAGTCAATCTTATGTTGATAATCTTCCACACCCAATCTACTCCAAAGTGTTTTTGGAAATTTTTCTAAGTGGCATCTTAAAGAATATGTTAATCACATGGTGAAATACTTGCTTTTCCCTATATCTTTTACTTTTTATACATCAAAATATTACTGAAAGTGTGGAACATCCTTTTCTGCATCACATAAGAAGAATAAGTTACCAAATGCATCACATGGTTTGATCTGTGTCCGCATGGGAAGGTCAGCTCATATGCCACAGTGGAACACCAAACAGGGAACAGACATTTGAAGACTGATATTGGAGGAAGTGTATCATTGCAAAATGTTTATCAGTAACTTATATGTTTTAATATTTATAATTATTATTTTATGATAATAAATATTTACAAGTAGTGTCCTGGAAATATCAAAATTTAACAATATCCATGTACTCTGTTGTGAAAGCCAAAGCCATGTTTATACTGGTCATCAATTCCTCTAGGAAGCTTTACCTGGAATTTCTGATCAACAGTAATTCCCTTGAGCATTTGTTTTGCTTAAACTGGGAGGAGAACACGTTCACTCACAATTACACAAGCACACCATACACTGTGGTATTAGATTAAGTTTTAGATTTCCTTAGCTATAGTTTTAGGGGATCATAATAATCACACAGAGCAAGATGAGATGATATATATCTTGACATAGCATTTCATGGCCCATGTCCTAAATGTATGCAAGCATCTACTAATGATAATAACTGCACCGGATAGCATGAAGATGAATATGAAAATTACATATTTTCTTTACCACTGCCTTTTGATACTGAAGAATTAAGTTGCCAATGATTCTAACAATGGGAATATGTAAATGTTTCCAATTAAGGGATTGACTAATAATAAAAAGCATTCCTATTGAGCACCCCAGGTGATGCCTTATGCAGAGCTTATTTAGAGAAGCATTTATACAGATGAAACCTTGTCTCAGCTATGCCTGCTTATTAACAACTCTGAAAGCTTCCTTCCCTCTTGGCTGCACTTTTTATTCCACAAAAAGCAAGCACCCTATATTTCAACATATCTGAACATGTTGAAGTTTACTAAATTCCATGATTTTATGGTGGCTAGCAAGGAATGAATTTGGATTTGGGGCCCAGCATAGCCAGCATTTTCTGAGGCTGTTTACCTATAATTTCACTAAGACCTCCTTCTGTCATATTTGCTGAAATCCTAAACTCCTCCTGAGTCCCTGAACTCCTGATGAAACCGACTTAATTCTCTTTCAATTATAGAAGTAGAGCCATGATAAATATTGTGGGAATAGAAAATTTCATTCCAAATCTCATGTAAATTCCTATTTTAACTAATTCTAACCTAGAACCTTGGGAAAAGGTTTTTTGGAAGTGTCGCTGCCAGCCATAATCAAGTTGACAGCAAGATCCTGAACAATGCAACCCTTTTCAACTTGCCTTGGATACACAGCTCTTTGAACCATATCTAACTTTATATAAAGACAATAGCAATAGTATGCTTACTATTAACATATGCACACATACAACTGAAAAAAAATAGCTTTCTCCCCAAATACAAAAATCTCTTATGTCATTTTATCCCTCTGGCATGATTTAGGACTTTTCTAATTCACATATTACCCTAGATGTCCTAAGACTTCTTAAAACATTGAGGCAAAAGTATAATCACAATTACAACCTCTTATTTTAAGAAGTAGGGTAATGGAAGTGTGGTAACTATTGGTACTATATTTACAAATATACTCACATCAAGCAAGAGAAAAGCAAATTCTCTTAACTATTAGAGCAGGGGTTCTCCAAGGGGTCAATGAGCTTGAACTTAATTTCAAAAAAGCATTATTCTTGTGGGGATATGTTAGTGTAGGTGTGATATATTTACTAAATAATACACAGTGCAGTGTGGACTTAAGGGATCCATGGTTTCACCTGACTGGCAAAGAGGTTCATGGAATAAAAAAGTTTAAGAATCCCTGTATTAAAGTCTAGATTTCAAAAACTAGCCATATAATCATAACTGGTATGTAAAGCTTCCTTTTTACTACTACACTTTGCTACCCTTCCACTATTCCATATTCCCTTTGATCTCAGCAAAAATCACAGCTTGTAGAGTTCTTTGTCTGACAAAATCACCCAAAATTTTCTTCTTGAAGTATTGATGTCATTAGCATCCTTTATATTTTGGGCTGTTATAGTTTTCTATAAACATTTTACCACTGGATATGTTAATTCTCAAAGGTACCCCAGAGTCTCTTTTGTATTCTCTACTTTCCCCTAAGCCTATTGTATGGCAACAATCCGGTTTTCCCACTATACTCAAGAATTCACCCCAGTCAGCAGAGTAACTTCTTTTGCTGTTGATTCAGTAGCATGAAGATCTCAAAAAAGCCTGGTAGCAGTATCAGCATCAAGTTTAATGGAACCATTATTGTGTCCTTAAGTGGAAGAATTTATCTTTTGAGAAGACCAACCTACATTAAAATTGTGAATGTGGGATGCAAAAATTTTGCTTATGGACTTCTTCCTGGAAGATAGCATCAATATACGTAGGCAGGACTAAACTTTCTCACAAAAATAATGGAGGAAGGGCAAAAAGCTGACAGAAAAGAAATGAGCTACTGACATTATTTTTCTCAACTTCTAGTACCAAGTGTTAAATTCCATACTATATATAAATTAGTATTGAAATATGGGTGATTCTTTTTCCTCAGCCCTCCACTGTTTACTAATTTATGTAGTTTTCTTCTAATACGCTATTGTGGAATCATTCATTTACTAATAAGACTTAATAAAATGATTGTTAAAGGAACTAAATGTACCTGCAAAGCTTAATTACAAGAATACCTTATTTTTGCCTCACTTGTTTTAAACACCAAAGAAATTATAAGGTGAATGATGATAACTTTTTAATAGTTAAAGAGTTTAAATAGTCAATCATTATTCTAAAAGTAAAGTTATCAACAGAGGTGTAAGATCACTGCATTGTTTTTCCATATCTAAAGACTGTAAATGGAATCCAAAATTTTGCAAATCATTCCTGTGCTCACTATTAATGCAATTTAAGAACATGATTTCAGATGCTTACTTCTGAATTTTCTATGCTTTTATACATTGATTTTGTGATTAATCCACAATCTTTTAGTACTGGAAGTTTTAAGAGTTATTTAAAACAATTATTTCCATGAAGAAAACTAAGGAAAGGAGATTGGATGGTTTTCTAGTGACTCAAAGACAAACAGCTAGTTAGTCAAAAAACTGAGTCTAGAAACAGACTTCCTTTCTTTCCACAGAGTCTATTTGAAGAATGTCAAGGTATAATTAGATGAAATTGAAACTATTAATTAATATATTGTACCAGTTTCTTCTCTTTCAGCTCTGTTTCTGTCAAATATTCATTGTTAAATCATCACCCTAATCAAGATAATGAATATATCCATCATCTCACAAAATTTCCTGTTGCCCCTTTGTCACTTCTCCTTTATTATCCACCAAAGTAACCACCATTCTATATTCTATTACTTGCATTTTATGTAAATGGAATCACTCAATATGTACTCCTGTATGGATGGATTCTTTCATTCACCAAATTATTATGATATTTAATTTGTTTTGAATTTCATAGTATATTCCTTTTTATAGATGAGCATTATTCCATTATATGGATATACTGTAATATGTGTCGCTCTTCACCTATTGTTGTATATTTGAGTTGTTACCAGTTTTTTGGCTATTACAAATAAAATTCCTATAAATATTCATGTACAAGAAATTTTATGGTCTTATTTATCTTCTCTTGGGAAGAATGAAATAGTTGGATCATAGGGCAGGTGTACATTTAACTTTCTAAGAAACTGCCTGTTTTTCAAATTGATTGTAGCAGTTTATGTTCCCATCAGCAATGTAAAAGAGATTATGTTCTACCACTTTATCACTAACAATTGCTCTAGGCAGTGTGTTTAATTTTAGCCCATCTAATAGATATTTCATGATATATTAATTTTACTTTAATTCTAATTTTTCTACTAACAAATGATCTGGGGTATTTTCTCATGCCATTCATATATCTTATTTGGTGAGTGTCTGTTCAAATATATTGCCAGTTTTTATTGGGTTGTTTCTTTTATTATTAAGTTTTGAGAAGTCTATATATTCTGGCTATAAGTCCTTGGTCAGATATACACTTTGCAAATATTTTCTTCCATCCTTGGGTTGATATATATGTCACACAACTATATATACATATATATGTATACATATATGTATATATGTATATATGTGTGTATATATGTGCGAAGAAAAAATGCATAATAGTAAAAATGAATGTTTCTTGAAAAAATTCTCTTTAATTATATTCACCCTACCCACAGTCTTTTGGTATCTTGATATATAAAAAATATCTGAAATTACCTGGCTAAAATAGCCACCTATGGGCAATTATTTTGTTCTTCCTCATGTTGAATAAGATTACAATGTGACACTCAGTGGGCATTTGGTCTAAGCTGTAGTGTCTCTCATGACTACGACTGGCATAAGGATGTTAGAAAGATATACTAGGCTAGTCCTATTTCCCTTTTATGTAGAATCAGAGCCTAACATATGGTTTCCTCAGAAGGTTTGTTGGGCTTCTTACATGGCAGTCCTTATTTCTCAGAGACTGTCTTCTTAAAGTTGAGACCTGAACTGAAATAGAATTCCTGCCACTATATTTCATTGGTCAAAGCAGTCAAAGCACAACAAAATTCAAGGTGGGCGGGGGACAAGGGGTGTAAATAGGCAACATGTTTCTATGAGATGTGTGAAAAAAAACCTGCATCCATCTTTAATTTGCAATAGCTAACATAAGCCCTGTTGTAGATCAGTGAAATTTCTCTTTCCAAATTCTTTGTTAATAGCTTTTAACATTTTAAGTGAATACATGTGTGTATGAGCTCTTTTTATTGTATGTATATCCCTAGCAAAAGTCATTGAATGAAGAATTACTTGAACAACATATTTATAAACGTGTATTTGTGTGAAAAGCATAGTTAACTCTAGTACCTGAGGTAAGAACCAATTAAACCAGACACGAAGAGGTTCAAAGAGCATTGGAACACTGCTTTGCTGTTTGTTGGAGAGATTATGAAAATCAAACTTCCAGTCCTTCCTTATTTTGGAAAGAGTTAGATTTCATAATAGCAAACTAAAATTATTTTAGAAAAAGTGGAAATTTGCTTTTTTAGTTAAAAACATCACCCATGCAAAAATGTTTTGTGTGAATCATGTTTCATCCATGAAATATATTAGTAGAAATAATCCCAAAGCCAGTGTATTTCTACTTTCTGTTCGCCACCTTCTACTTTATATAGCCTTAAATACTTATAAATATTTAATATGAAATTAATTGTGAAAATCCTGTGTTAGGGACAGCAGAAAATACAAAAAATTTACATTGCTTTTATCCCTAAGGCCTTAAACATAGTAGAGAGACTTATATATGAAGAAAATAAACATAATTCAAGAAAGTACATTGAGTATAGAAAATGTGATAGAGTCATTAAATCAGTGAAATGAAGGTGGATGATATGTTGTGGTGGGGAGGGAATAAAATAAGGCTTGGTGAAAAAAACAAAAATTTAAATTACCATTTATATTAATGTCCATAGAAGCATTATTTATAACAGTCAAAAAGTATAAATTTACCAAATGTCTGTCAACTAATGAATGGATAATGAAATTTGGTAAACCCATACAATAGAATATTATTTAACCATGTACAGGAATGAAGTACTGAAACATACTACAACACAAATGAAGCTTGTAAATATTATGATAAATGAAAGAAGTCTGACACAGAAGGCCATGTATTATAAGATTCCTTTATATTAATGTCCAAAAAAGGGAAATAAATAGAGTTGGAAATCAGATTGGTTGTTGCTAGAGACCAGATAGCAGAGGATATATTTATGTATCTATCTATAGATGAATATATGTTAATAGAATAAAAAGTAAAAGAAAAGACAGGGCTGTACAACACAATGAGCCCTATTATAAATGATGGTCTATAGTTAATAATACAACTTTTAAAATTATTCTTTCATATACTTCACTAATGCAAGGTGATAACAATAGGGAGGTAAATGGGAACTCTGCATTTTATATATTTTATGCATGGTATTTCTGTAAACCTACAATTTTCCTAGCAAAAATAAATATTAATAAAATAACTCAATTGCAGGTGCCTTTCTGATTTTGATTAATTTGTTGACAAGAGTGAAGAATTTAAAGCTCAATAAGGGAGAGTGTAAAAGGGGAAAGTTGTTGGGTATATGGGAATCCCCTATATTTTCTATATGACTTTTCTGTAACCTAAAGCTTCTTTGAAGATAAAATGAAAAAAAATAAGACACTGAGGGAACATACAGAAGAAATTGTCACTGTACATATAAGATAACAGATCTTACAGTGATGAAAGATACAATGTATACAATTGTTTTCATTTCTTTGGTTTTTAAATTTTCTGAGGTACTATTTTTTTAAAGATACTTAGATTACATAAATGTTACATAAAAAGTGTAGGGAATTCCCATATGCCTCACTCCCTACCCCTCCCACACTTTCCCACATTGACAACAAACTTTATTAGTGTGGTACATTTCTTACGTTTGATGAACACTATTTGGAATATTGTCACAAAGCATGAATTATAGTTTACATTGTAGTTTACACTCTCTCCAACACATATTTGTAAGTTATGACCTGATATATAATGGCTTGTATCCATCACCGCAACATCATTCAGGACAATTTCGATGTCCTGAAAATACCACCATATTATACCTATTTATTTTTTAAAGATATTAGGTTACATAAATGTTACATAAGAAATATAGGAGATTCCCATATGCTCTGCTCCCCACACCTCCGACATTTTCCCACTTAATAACATCCTTCATTAGTGTGGTACATTCATTGAAATTGATGAAAACATTTTGGAGCATTGCCA
Organism: Tolypeutes matacus; assembly: GCA_026826555.1. Taxonomy (NCBI): domain Eukaryota; kingdom Metazoa; phylum Chordata; class Mammalia; order Cingulata; family Chlamyphoridae; genus Tolypeutes; species Tolypeutes matacus. The sequence goes on from JAKSZT010051399.1 coordinate 615,432, forward strand.
CTAAGAATGGTTTAAGTTTACATTGTAGTTTACACTCTCTCCCACCCAATTCTGTAGGTTATGGCAAGATATATACTGGCCTGTATCTGTCATTGCAATGTCATTCAGGACAATTCCCAAGCCCTGAAAATGCCCCCACATTATACCTGCTTTTCCCTTTCCCTGCTCTCAAAATGTCCAGTGGTCACTGCCTCCACACCAATTATATAATTTCTTCCATTGCTAGAATCCCAGTAAGTCAATAGTAGAATACCAGTAAGTCTACTTTAGTCCATAGTTCATTCCCCAATCATGAGATTCTAGGATGGTGATGTATACTCCACCTCTAAGTGAGAGAGGGCTGCAATCCATTAGGGCCAGTGGATGTAACTCTCTTGCTTGCAGTTGTCAGCTCTCTGGTTTCCTTGGTATGGTGGTTGTCAATCTTCACCTCCTTGTTAGTTGTCTGGAGTGAGACCAATGAACTGGAGAGTAGGTGTTGCAACTCTGTTGAGATTCAAGGTCCAGCTGGCACATGGACAGCCCAAAGATGTAAGTCTCTTACATGTATACACAACAACCATAGTACTATTTATAGGTTCACATAGAAGAAGAGAAGAGCTATGTGTAGGGAAATCACAACTGAGTCCAACTCTGTCACCCTGAGGAGCATAAATTCCAAAGTAAGGCCCACTGGCAAGGCACCAAACTCCTGAGCTATCTGCCTTGACTATAGTGTCTGGATGTCTCCAGAACTCTCAGGAGCCCCACTATTTGGGGTAGTATCTACTTTGGCAGTCAATGAGATCCTGCTGAGAGATGCCTATGTGTAACCTCTGAAATGATTTCCCAACTCACTTTGAAGTCTCTTAGCCATATAAACTCATTTGTCTTTACCTTTTCCCCATTTTGCTCAAGGTCTTTTTCCAGTTGCATTGTTACTTGGTGCTTGGTAGTAATCCCTTGGTGCCAGGGAGGCTCATCCCTGGGGGTCATGTCCCATGCTTGGGGGAAGGTAATGTATTTATGTTGAGCTCAGTTTAGAAAGAGGACACATTTGAACAATAAGGAGGCTCCAGGAGGCAACTTTTAGGCACCCTGTATTACTATGCTAAGTTACCATTTCAAGAGTAAAGGTTCAAAGCACACTCATCAATACCAAGGGCCCATCAATGGGCCATCCTCCTTCACTGGTCATTGCCCTTGTACTTGGGGGATTCTTGGTGTTCCATTAGAGAATGTGGGAAAGCTCCCCAGGATAAGAATTTGATATCCCTTCATTTATTGTTTGAATCTCCACCCACTGTACAATGCCCCATGAACATTTGAACAAGTTTATATACCTTATATGTATACCCAGGTCAGCTACCTCCCATGTATCCCACATCACTGATGCCCCACACCAATGGTCCTCCCCTGACAGAGTTGTAACCCTTCTGTGATACAAAACTTCAAAAATGATGCCAATAAAATAGTCAAATACAATTAATGATAAAATAAAATAATAATGATAGTTTTAAAAATAAGAAATAAAATACAGAAAAAAAATTTAAGTAAAAAATGATTTCTGATAATAGAAACTAAGGAAAAATTTTTTTAAAAAAATTTTGACATTTCGCTTTTCATCACTGTAAGATCTGTTGCCCTATATGTACAGTGACATTTTCTTCCATTTATTCCCCTAGTGTCTTACTTTTTTTCATTTAGTCTTCAAAGAAGTTTTAAGTTACAGAATGGTTATATACTGAATTCATGGGATTCCCATTTAACCAATATGCCCCCCCTTTCCCCTTTCTCCTATTAATAACTTTTTATATGTGGATGGTATATTTGTTAGAGCTGATGTACAACTATTGTAACACAGCTACCAACCATGGTCAATGGTTTACATTTATTTCAAACTTTTTTTATTTTTTACTTTTGTATTTTATTTGTTATTTAAAAATTATTATTATTTTCTTAATTTTATTTTGTTATTTTTTAGCTTAATTTTTCAAGAGGTTCTGGATCACAGAAGGGTCACAACTGTGGCAGGGTTGGACCACTGATTCGGGATGTCAGTGATGGGGGGATGTATGGGGAGGGGTGCAAACTGGGGCATGCCTCTAAGGTATATGAATATGTTTAAGTATTATGGGGCATAATCTTGGTGAGTGGAGACCCACACAATGACTGAAAGACTATTGAATTGCAATCCTGGAGAGTCCTGCTACATTCTCTAATAGATTATCATGAATCCCCCAAGTACATTGCCTAGTGGAGGAAGACAGGCCATTTTGCCAGGTCTTTGATATTGATGATTCTACTTATGAAGCTTTTTTTTTAATTTATTTATTTTTTATTGTGGGTAAAAATCAAAATTTTCACAATACATAAAACTATTTGTAAAATGATATATAAATATATATGCATATATGTGCACTTGCTTACAAAAATGTTATTTATATCAGCCCTGGTGCCCATCAACAGATGAATGGATAAGCAAAATATGGTACATACATACAATGGAATATTACTCAGCTGTAAGAAGGAACAAAGTGCTAACACATGGAATAATGTGGATGAATCTTGAAGACCTTATGTTGAGTGAAGCAAGCCAGGCACTGAAGGATGAACAGTATATGACCTCACTGATCTGAACTGAGGAAAGTGAGCAGTCTCTGAGAACCATTGTCTGAAAGATAGGTTAACAAGGGAGAGTAAGAGAAGAGCAGGCTTTGAGCCATCACCCATATGGACATAATCTATGGTAAAGGGATAGAGTGTGGTTGCACCGCTTATGAAGCTTTTTGTGAAATTATAACATAGCTTAGTATTATATATTGCCTAAGATTTACTTATTGAAAGCCTCCTTGTTGTTCAAATGTGGCCTCTCTCTTAGCCAAATTCAGCATATAAACACACTACCTTTCCCCTAGCATGGGACATGACTCATGGGGATAAGCCTCTCTGGCACCAAAGGATTATTAGCAAATGCCAACTATCAATGTATCTGGAAAAAGACGTTGACCAAAAGGTGGAAATATTAAATACAATTGAGTTTTTATGGCTAAGAGATTTCAAAGTGAGTCAGGAGATTATTCCAGAGGTTACACTTATGTACAACTCAGCAGGATCTCAGTGACGTCACAGTAAACAGTGCCTCAAACAGTGGGGCTTCTGAATGCTTTAGAGACATCTAGATTCATAAACAAGGCAGGCAAGCTCTGGAACCAGGCACCCTATCAGTGGCCCTTACTTTGAAAATTATTCTCCCTAGTGTAACAGAGTTAGACTCATTTATAGTTTCCCTACACATGGCTCTTCTGCCCTTTTATTTGAACCTATAATTAGCACAATACTTGATAAATATATGTCCCAGTGACTTAAACCTTTGGTCTGTTTGATTGAGCCCTGAATTTCAGCAGAATTGCAACACCTATTCATTGGGCTCACCCAAGACAACTAACAAGGAGGTTATAAACAATGCCTATCCCAAGGAACAGAGTACCTGCAACTGCCAGCAAGATAGCTCCATCCATCTGCCCCATGAGATCTAAGCTTCCTCTCTGTTAGAAACAGAGTGGGAATCACCATCCCCAAATCCTCAAGATTGGGGAATGAACAAAAGACAAAATAGGCTTATTATTATTCCATTATATCCTTATTATTGTTCTCAAAACTTTTGGGGTAGGGAGGGGATGAGCAGTTGAAATACAAGGGCTTCTTTGGGAGTTAGAGGTTGTCCTGAGTACCGTTGTGGCAACGGATGTAGGCCATTTTAAATCAGCACACACCACTCAGAACTGAGTGGGAGAGAGTGTGGTCTACAGTGTGAACTGTGGTCTATGGTTGGTGGCAAGGCTCCAGGATGTGTAAGTTCATTGAGGGTGGTGGGCCACACTTGTGGGAGATGTTTGTGTGGGATGTGGTGGGAGGTGTGGGAGGTGGGCAACATGGGAATCCCAGTGGGTTCCGTGTAATATTTTGGGTAATCTAAGCACCTCTTAAAATATATGTGTGTATATATATATATATATATATATATATATATATATATATATATATATATATATAAAAATAACATTTTTATAAGGAAATACACATATATGCATATATATTTATGTATCATTTTGCAAATGTTTGTATGTGTTGTGAGAATTTTTATTTTTACCCACAATAAAAATAAATAAAAAATTAAAAAAAAAAAATGCAGTGGCCACTGGAAGTTCTAAGTGGTGAGAGAGAAGAATCGGTGAAACATGGGGGAAATTTTGGAACATTGAAATCATCCTGCATGACATTGCAATGATGGATACAGACCATTATACATTTTGTCATAACCTATAAAATTGTGCAGGACAGAGTGCAAAATATAATGTAAACTCTAGTCCTTAGTTAGTAGGTAGCAATGCTTCAAAATGTATTCATCAATTGTAACAAATGTACTATTCTAATGAAAGATGTTGTTAATATGGAAAGTGTGGGAGGTGGAGGAAGTGGGACATATTGGAATCCCCTATATTTTTTATGTATCATTTATATGTTCTAAAGCTTCTTTAACAAAAACTTTTTTTTTAAAGCCCAGCAGTTGTGAAAATTATTGAAGTATTCACAGGGGAAAATGCAGAACCTAATCTAATTAATCTCATGTTTGCATAACACAGACATGTGGAAACAGAAGTTTAAGAGATTTAAGTCCCAAATAGTACTTGATAAAATAAATAACATTTGTTTTTGTTCAACTACCAGAGGCAATGGCAGAAAGACTTGCATGATTCAGGTAGGATTTTGAGTCTCCAAATTTAAAAAATAGAGAAAAAAAAGAAACCTATTTTTCAGAAAACATATGAGGGATTTGTAAGTGAATCATTTTATACCTGCTTTCTTAGGTATAAAATAATAAACTGTGCCAATTACAGGCAAAAAAAATGTCTCAAAGAAGATGGAATCTGATTGATCTCATTACTATCCACACACACAAAAAAAATGGTTATAAGAATTTTATTTAATCTAGGTTCATTAGAAAACCTTACTCCTTTTATTCATTGTGAAACTGTAAACATGATTTTCAAGATTTTATTTTTAGTTTTATTTCAAAAGTAATTGAAATGTATATTACTAATATCAATTTGTACAAATTCAACTCTGTTGATCACATGCCATACTTACTTAGTTATAAAAATTAATATAAATCAGACTATCATCCACATTCCAAATCTCATATCAACAGAGAGATTGTACATACATACACAATCACATTACACATACACACATAAATGCACACTTACACAAAAACAGAACTCTATGTAGCTCAGAAACATTGGTTGGCTTGTTTCTCATATGAGTTTTTAATGGAAAAATGAATTTGAAATACAAAAGGATGCAAAAGTATGTGTTAAATTTTGTTACTTCCATTTTTTTCAGCACTTCTCTTTCACTGGTCAAGAGACTTGTCCATGGGAAGCGGCTGTGGCTCAATCAGTAGGGCTCCCGTTTACCATATGGGAGGCCCCGGGTTCGCTTCCTGGGGCCTCCTGGTGAAGGCAAGCCCGCCCGCGCGGCGTGGTTAGCTGACCCAGCGAGCACAAGCAGCAAGGGGGGGATAAATGAATAAATAAATAAAATCTAAAAAAAAAAAAAAGAGACTTGTCCTATGGCTACAGAACACTTCTACAAATAGGTGATGAATGCTGTGGCTAAGCAGTAATACCTTTGTAGAGAAAAGCTCAATAAAACATATTTCATATCAGTAACTAGTAAAGAAGTCATAGACTAAGAACAGTTACATAATGGTTTTCTTTATTATTACTCAATGATAGGCTCATTATTTCTCTAGGTAACAAGTATTATAAACTAATTGTGATTTTGTAAGAATACAACAATTGTGATCTCTTTTTTGTCCATGTAAATATTTTCAAGCATATCAGATCATTGGTCTTGTACTTTGGAGCCTTGTCTCACTAATATGGGTGTTTCTAACATGATATTTTGAAAATGTAATGAGATTTCAAGTAATTCATTTAAACTCCATGATATAAAGACATGAAGGCCAAGAGAATTAAAATAGTGAGAAAAGTCACATACCTCAAGAGTGATATATAGATATAGTTCAGAGTTTCTCAATTCTGATCACAGATAATTTTCATTATTGTCAAATAAATAAAAGCACTTCCTAAGTGACTGAAACATACCTGGCAGTATTCTGAGGAGAAAGAAGAAAATTTACAGAAACAAATCACTTTCTGCTTTACAGATAATAGTTCGTGGATGTCCAGAGTGCTAAACATGAATTAACCACTGTCTTGATTATTTTTGTAAGTTTAGCACAAGAGCAAAGAAGAATGGACAGGAGAAAGTTTTCTTCCTTGACTAAATTCCTTTTTTTAGGAATAACTATTAACTCTGAGATCAAAGTTACCCTCTTTATCATACTTCTAAATGTTTACCTCTTTAATATTTTGGCAAATGTTGGAATGATCGTTTTAATTGATTGGATTCTCAGCTTCACACACCAATGTACTTTTTCCTCAGCCACCTCTCCTTCTGTGACCTCTGCTATTCCACTGCAGTTGGGCCCAAGATGCTGGTAGACTTCTTTGCAAAGAACAAATCAATTTCCTTTGTTAGCTGTGCTCTGCAATTCTTCATCTTTTGTATCTTTGGAGATTCTGTGTGTCTTTTGCTGGTGGTGATGGCCTCTGATAGGTACAAGGCCATTAGAAATCCCTTGCTCTTTACAGTCAACATGTCCAGCAGGATGTGCTCCACGCTCCTGGCTGAGGTTTACCTGGTGGGAATGGTGGATGCTCTGACACATATGACATTAGAATTATGCTTATGTTTCTGTGGGTCAAATGAGATTAATCACTTATTCTGTGATTTACCTCCTCTTTACCCCCTTTCATGTTCTTATATACAGGTCAATGAACTGGTATTATTCAGTATTTTTGGTTTCATTGAACTGAGTACCATTTCAGGAGTTATAGTGTCTTACTGTTATATCATCCTATCAGTTTTAAATATCCACTCTGTTGAGGGGAGATTGAAAGCTTTTTCTACTTGCAGTTCCCACTTGAATACTGTTGCAGTTTTTTCAGGGAACTATCATCTTCATGTATTTCTGGCCCAGTTCTTACTCCTTAGATAAAGACAAAATAACCTCAATGTTTTACACCCTTGTGATTCCCATGTTAAACCCCCTGATTTATAGCCTATGGAACAAAGATGTGAAAAAGACTTTGGAAGAATAAAAGGTGGTTTTAAATATTTATATTAAATAATTGTATATGTATGTATATATATGTGTGTGTGTATTTGTGCTTTTTGTTTTCATAAAATCCTATGATAATGCATGAGGGAAAAGTTGCCTCAAATACTAATTTATAAAAATGAATTATGTACTAAATTACTATCCATACCAAAATTTTGCAGTTCACTAAACAGTCATAGTTCATTATATGCCCTGAATTTATAAGTCCCTCTATGTGTGAAACTTGCCTGACACTTCTTGTCACGTCAATTTTATATTTGTTCAAACATCATTTGTGTAGTATTTCAATTCTTCTAAAATGTATTGTGTGTTACTGTCTTTTGTACATTTAGATGCATAGTATTTCATGGTGAATCTAGTAGTTCTTATACTAATGAGGAATCTAGTGGAAAAACAAACTAATTAAATATTTAAAAATTCATAATAAACTGCAAATCATCATGAAAAAAAAAAAACAATAAAAAATTTTTAAAACATGTCTGACTTGATAGGCAGAGAAGGAAAGTTCCCTGAATGGAGTAATTGTGCCTGAGATCCTAGGCAGAGGGATTGGCAATTAGAGAGGGCTGGAAGAGGAGGACAGAACTTTACCTTAAAAGAAGAAAAAGATCCAACATCCTTAGGTTATAAAGAACAAAGGGAAGGTCCTGAGGAAAGTACATCCCTGACTGGTAATTCTTAACTCCTCCATAACTTCCTCCAGAAAGCTTTTCTTCTCTGCTCTTTTCTCCACCCATGTTAAATGCTCCTTTTTGAATTCAGAAATAGCTCTCTCCTCAAGGAATTTTCATAATATTATTCTGTATATTAAATAATTTTCTCCAAATGGGATTGTGAGAGCATTTTGTATTCATTAACTGAATTTTTCATTCCTGTTATCTGAAGAATTTGCCTCATGTCTTGGAAATAAAATGAGAAATAAACTCACTGTTAAGTAACAAAATCAAAACAATGTTAATGTTAAGTCCTTATTAAATGTTAGTTAAAACAAAAGGGGAAAAAGGAACGACAAATGAGTTCATGTGGCTAAGAGACTTCAGAGAGCCGGGAGGTCATCCCAGAGGTAACACTTATGCACACCTCAGTAGGATCTCATAGAACAACAAAGTGGATATCATCCCACACAGAGAGTCTCCTGAGGGCTCTGGAGACACCCAGGTCCTATAGAAGGGGTGATAGCTCCAGAGATTGATGCCTTATCAGTGGGCTATACTTTGGAATCTGTGCTCCTGAGAGTGACAGAGTTGGACTCAAATCAGTCCTCCCTGCACATGGTCCATCAGTCCCTTATATTCAAACCTATTTGTGATGCTGGAGTCTGTAGGTGTACTTCCAGAGATTGGAGCCTCTGGCCTGCCCATATGCCAGCTGTGCCTGGAATCTTGGTGGAGTTGCAACTCCTCTATAGCTCAATGTACTTACCCAAGTCACCTTGTGAGGAGATGATGATGGACAACAGCCATCCTAGGGAATGGAAAGAGCCTGCAGCTGCATGCAGGATAATCCCATCCACCATATCCATGGTATATAAGCCCTCTCTCACTTGGAGGTGGAGTGGACATCACCATCCCAAACTCCTCACGATTGGGGGAAGAGCTATGGACTAGAGTGGACTTAATGGTATTCTATTGTAGGCATAATGTGCTTCAAGCAATGGAAGAAATTACAACAGTGAGGTGGAGCCAGTGCCCACTGGATGTTTTGGGGGCAAGGAGGGGGAAAGCATTTGTTATACAGGTGCATTTGCAGGACTTGGGAATTATCCTGAGTAACATTACAATCACAGGTATAGGCCATTTTATATCAGCATATAACATGCGGAACTGTGTGGGAGAGAGTGTGGTCTACAATATGAACTATGGCCCATGCTTAGTGGCAAAGTCCCAGGATGTGTATATCCATTGCAGGTGATGTGCCACACTAATGAAAGATGTTTATGTGGGATTTTATGGGAGGTGTGGGAGTTGGGGAACATGGTAATTCCTATAATTTTTATGTAACATTTATGTAATCTAAGCATCTTTTAAAATATAAAAAAATAAAATTAAATTGACAGTATAGCATGTGCTTTGATTATATTTTTTATAGCATATAAGTACATATACTTGTTGTGGTTACTCTAACTAATGGATGTATGAAGGAATAGCTACTAATAATTCAGAAATAAAGAACATTCATTGGCGTACTTTCTTGTTATTCACCTACTTAATCCACCTCAGTTCTAACAACATAAAGGACTCTCCTAATTATATATTATAATTATACAAGCTAAATACATGAAATGAATTAGACTTATAGCTGACAGTATAAAATGCCCTGTATGAAAAAATTTTAGAATGAGAGTAAAGCCCAAAGACCCCTTGTGTTTTACAAGTTGGCATTCCTTTGTGGAACCCTGGGACATGTTTGGGGAAAATATAGAAGTAGAAAATATAGAAGTAGAAAAAGCTTATGTTTTAGACAAATGACTTTAAGAGTTTCTTCCTCCACCATATTTTCTGAATTAATCTTTACTGTCTTGGAATTTTTATTATGAAGAGCGATAGTATACATTATTACAACTAAAAACCAATTTGATCTCCAAATTGGCCTCTTTATCCACCTAGTTAGTGTGAAATAGAGGGAAGGCTATTTTAGGCCCAATAAAGGATGACCAAATATGGAATTGACTTTTTAATTGTGTTTCCTCTCTCTTAATTTTGGCAAGTTGAGGTAGAATAACCAATTATTGGGAATTTTGTTTAGGAGATTCATCACTCAAATAAGAGCTTGGTAAGATGGCATGTGGGAATCTTTCTACTTTGGAATGCTACAGGCACAGTGAGAACCTAAAAAGGCTTTGATCTAGCCTAACCTCACTAGACTCTGTTATTGTTTTTCTCTACCTCACACCTTGCTCACACATCTACTAACTAATAATGGGAATTTTATTTTCCAAACTTTATATTACAAACGTGTGTAGTGGGCTAATGTTATAGGCATATTTCTATATCTATACTCTTTCCTTAGGGCTAATGTTATAGGCATATTCCTATATCTATACTCTTTCTTTAAGTCTTCTCACTGACCCCTAAACATAAGAATGGCACAGTAATGGATTTGGGTGTGTTTATAAAACAGCAAATAGAAAGATACAAAATGATGAGTCCCTACTTAACCACATTTGTGAGAAAAGAAGGGCAATAATGTTCAGGGACCCAGTTGGTGGCAGGTAGGCATCAAAGCCAGAGACAGCAACTTTATCTCTCTTGAGGAAACCCTGTTATAAACATCCTATGAACCTGGTGCCCAGTGCCATTCAAACCATTGTGCCCTTTAACAAGCCGCTCTTCCTGGATAGACTTCAGTTCTTTCTCTGTAAAAGGGGTTCAATTTCAAAGTCACTAAAGTCCTTTCAACTACCACCTTTTGTCATTATGTAAAGGTGGAGCTGTGTCATGCTCTGAATGTCAGGCAGCGTCAGAGTATGTTGGTGTCAGGAAGATGCTATGTGTGAATGCAGAGAGTTGGTATGAATTCATGAAAGGAGAGAATGGAAGGAGACCTGGATAACAGGTCTTGCATAGGTAGCACACTGGACAGAAATACCTCAAAATATGGCTCATGTAATGTTTTCAAGGAATATTTTACTATGTTAGCAATATCAGAGTCACTAGTATGAGTCATATTCTGTAGCTCAATATTAGGATTCAGCTCCAAAGCTTCTTGCCAAGAAACTATTGGATGCTAGAAGATATCACTGGGGAACTGAAAAATAGCAGTGCTTGTTAGTGTGGAAGTGGCTTTCGGCACCAAATATTATGAATAATTAAAGCATTACATCAGCCTTGGAGATGAAGAGAACATGTGAGAAGGAGACATTGTCCAAAGTTTGCTGTACACCTAAGGGAATTCACTGTTTCCTTCCCTGCTTTGTGGGCCAGATGCAGATGAAAGAGTTCCAGGGAATCTATAAGTTGGGCTGATCTAAAAAATGCACCGTTCTCATTATCTTCATATAGCTCGTGACTTCAAGAGATCTCATGTAGAGAAACACTTACATATACATATAAACCTCTAAACACCCATTAAATCATATTGGGTGTTTAAAGAATGAACTAGAATGAAGATGAATCTATCTATGATTTTGCAGTCTTTCTGAGTGCTACAATTTAAGGGATATCTCGTAGGATGAAGCACCTGAATTCAGAGTCTGACATGAGAAGGTATCAGATCCTGGAGATCTATATATTTCTTCAGATGTGTAAAAAAAATCAGTAAGTGAATAAAGATGATGCTTCCCAGTTTCATTTTCCAAACCGGATTTTTTTTTTTCCTCTTGGCCAGGGTTTGGAGCCCAGGCTATATTCTAAGAATAAAAAAAAAACTTATTATATCATGAAATACAATATGTTTCTTCATTATCATGCCCCTCCTAACCTTTGCAAGTCCTTCTTAAATATTTGCCTCAAAAAGTTCTGGAATGAAGAATGGTATGAATATAGGTATGTAAGGTTAGATGTAAATATTTTTAATAAACATGATTCTTATTAATAAAATCATAATCATGACTTCAAACCTAACATGTTAGATCAAATGTTTTAATGGTATTTACTAAATAAGAGGAAGTGCGTTTTCTCGGTGTCTGCTTGTCTCCTTTTGGTGCATCATCTTGCTGCACCAGCTCTCCATGGGCACAGGCCATCAGCTCTCCATGGGCGTGGGCCAGCCTGCCATCACCAGGAGGCCCCAGGAACCAAACCCAGGGCCTCCCATATGGTAGACACGAACCCAACCACTTGAGCCACATCCCCTTCCCTCATTGTAGTTTTGGTTTGCATTTCCCTAATTGTTAGGGATGTAGAGCATTTTTTCCTGTGTTTCTTTGCCATTTGTATTTCTTCTTTGGACAGTTGTCTTTTCAAGTCTTTAACCTATTTTTAATCAGAAACTTTATCTTTTTATTGTTGAGTTGTATGATCTCCTTATATATCATGGGTATTAAACCCTTATCAGATATGTGATTGCCGAAATTTTCTCACATTGAATCAGCTACCTTTTCAGCCCTAAAAGCCATTGATTATACATTTTGGGTACAATAGCCAGAAATAGTAGCTATGTACAGTGGGTGAAGCATAGAGAGACTGAGAGGTAATTTTCTTGTTTGTTTGCCTGTTTTTGTTTATTATTATTATTATTGAAATAATGAAAATGTTCTAATAATGATTGAAGTGATAAATGCACAACTATGTGATTATAGCAAATATCATTGATTGTACACTTAAATGAATTATATATTTATTAATATATATCAATAAAATTAATTTGTTTTAAAAAAGGTAAATGAAATATAATGCAGTTGAGCAGCTGCACCTCTATAAAATTAAGTTTCTCTTTTTAATCATCTTACAGTCACATGTTACTATATAGCTATCTGTCTGCCAAAGTATTTTTAAAACATGTATGCATATTTTTGTGTAATTTAGAAAAATTGTGCCTTCTAAGTATTTGACAATATGTGATTGATAAAATGGTTGTTCTTTGAATTTATTTTGAATAATCTACTTTTATCTTTTTATAAAAGTGCCCGAAACATGAAATATATATATATAAACATGGGTTATTTTTTGAATTACCAGTTTATCAATTTACCTGATGAAAACAAAACAATAAAATAGACCATTCTACTTAATCCTTTACTCATAAGGCTGAGATTATTATCATTATTCATAAATATTCTAGTCCTCTACTTTTTTTTAGCAAGTGGCTATATTACATTTTCTAGACACCTTACAGAAACTTATGACACTATTTTGTAAAGCTGAATAATGATACTTCCTGCAACCTATCAGTTGCTTCTTTAGGAGACATAATAAAAATTGTTCTAGTAACACTTTCATAATGGTCAAAATATTCACTGACAGGATAATGGATGAATAAATCTTGAATAATCACAAAATGGAATGTGGTATATAAGTGAAACTGAATCTATAGCTACCTTTAACAATCAATATAAAACTTAGTAATTTAATATGGATTAAAAAAAAACAAAACTCCCAGAATGCTGAATTCCTTATACTAAATTCAAAAATAGGCAAAACTAAAAAAAAAGTGAAATAAATGCATTTAATTTTTTAAAAAGCAAGATGATTATACATTTAAAAATCAGATTACTGGTACCTTTAGGTTTAGAAAGGTAGCACGATAGAAAAGATTCTCGGAGTTAAATTTAATTATAGCTAATATTTTTAGTTCTTGTGATGGGTGGTAAGTTTACAAGTATTAATTATATTATATAAATAAATATTTAAATGCAATCATATAAAAATGAAAGAAGGTAAAACAGTTGGGTTATGGCTGAATTCTGGCATTCACATTTTATTATACAAATTCGTTTTCTCTTTTTATCTGTTGGCTCTGCTTCCTTTGTGTTTCAATCAGAGTTCCTCAACTTGCCATGGCATGATTATAAGCAGGAGCTCTGAATATGTCTTCTCAGAAACTTTTGTTAGGAAAAGGAGAGTGACTTCCCTCAATAGCCCAAACAGAATTGCTGAGTTTGCATCTAATTTGCTGGTACATCTCAGGCTCAATATTCCAACTTGGGGGAAGAGTTATTTACTGTTTGTCTAAGCAGGAATCATATTGCCACACTTGGAAGACAGCAATACCCAAATCATATGTACTGAAAATGGAAAAGATATGTTTCCCTAGAGTAAAATCATGGTTGAGTTACCTGAAGAAGGAAAATGCAGAAAACCCATTCTTTCCCGACACTTTACTCTTTTGGCTATCACTAGTCTTTCATGATTTTGCTCATGATTCTTTGAAAATGCTTCCTGAGCTCCTTCAGGGATACTTCTTTATCTCTCCCCGTTTTTCAATTATTGATATATGCCTACTTTTTTTGTTGTTGGCTTACTTCCCCAGTCTCTCTAACTGTTTTCCTTGGGTGATTTCATGCAATCTCATGATCCAGACTATCATTTACAAATACTGATTCCCAGATCTAATTGTGCAGCCCTGATTGAATTTTATACTTTAAAATCCAACTGGCAATCTGAGGCAGAAAGGCATCACCATATCCCCAAATCCTCAAGGTTGAAGAATGAGCAAACATAAGGACAAAGTAAACTTATTAATATTGTAGTAATGGAAGAACATGTAGCATTGATAGAAAGAGAGTGGTTAGCAGAGGTCCTGAGGGGAGGGGGAGAGGATAACAGGTGGAACATGGGGCATCTTTAGGGCATTGGAATCAAGTGAAACCACAATGTAAACTATAGACCTTGGTTAGTAGCAATGCCTCAATATTTATTCATCAATTGCAACAAATGTATCACACTATTGTAAGACGTTACTAATAAGGGAAGAATGTGAAAAAGGAGGGGGAGGAATATATGGGAATCCTTATACTTTGTAACTTTTCTGTAATCTAAAACCTCTTTAAAAATAAAGGTATATACATATAAGTATTTCAACTCTCTGCTAAACATTTTCACTTCTTTATCTTATGGATGGCCTAGACTAACCTTCATGTGATAATTCTTCTAGGGAAGTGTCCACTCATGGTTGTTGGAAGATTTTGGTTCCCTCGGCCTGTTAAATTGAGGATTTCATTTTATAGCTGGCTGTTTTCCTCAGTTCTTTGCTATGTGGTCCTGTACAAAATGGCAGCTCCTCATCAAAGCTTGCAATCCAAGGAAGCATAAGGAAGTATGCTATAAAGACTGAAGTTCATATCTTCTCTGGCAATCATGAACATGTCGTCCAATTACCATTGCAGCATTGTCTTTGCTTGAAGCAAGTTCGTAGCTTATGGCACTATTGGGTTATAGTGCATTACTTAAAGTTGTGAATACCAGGATGCAGGTATCATTGGATGTCATCTTCAGGTCTTCCTGCCACAGGCTTCCCTCCATTGTCAAAATTCATCACCTTGTGATTCAAGATTCTGAACATTTCATCATAATACAGCATCAGACAAAAATCCAGAATTCCATCAAAAGAAACCAATCATGCCCAGGTTTGGATAAAGCTCTTCTGTTAAACTTGTAGATACAAATTGTCCTCCTCTGTGGATCTTTGATCTTAAAGTGACAAATTATATGCCCCCAATCCACCAAAAATTCAATGGTGAAACAGGCATGGGATAATTGTCCATTTATTTCTGCTCAAAAAAGAGGAGTGTAAGAGGTACAGAAGTGTCAGTGGCCCACACAAGTTTTGGATCTACCTGGGTTAATGTTGAAAGTTCCTTGATTAGCTTTCAAGGCCTGAGAATAATTCTCCATGGCTCCTGATTTCATCCAGTAAGCTTTATCTGCTGTGGTCAATGTTGACTAAGATTTGTTAAAAGTTTGAAAAACTTATCAAATTGTATACTAATACAATATAAAATTTAATTTTCTAGCTCTTTAACAAAGTTTTCTTAAATTATTAGTCTGTTCTTTAGTCTTTAGTCTTTACAAGGGAAGTGTTTGGAAAGTGTTTTTTAATTAAAAGGATTTTTAAATTTGTGAGATTTGTATCAGTGAAATGTTATTCATTTATATATTTAGAGATTGTATAAAATTACTAAAACCTTGACAATATTCAATGTCCATATTGTTTCCTGATACTGATCTGCATGAGTATGGTATTGTTGCTTATAGTTATTCTACGAAGAATGTTACATGTCATAAAAACAACCTAATTCCTTCATCAAACTGTTTTGTAATAAGGCTTCTCAAAAGAGATTGTAGTCAGCTCATCTTAAGATAAAAAGGGCTTTTAAAGAGAAACAAGGCAAGTCTGTAAGTTATGTTCTACCTATTGATTAACCTAACTTTGGTAAAAGTATAAATGTAAAATGAAATAAAAATTCTGCTGTGGTCCGTGGTTAGCAACATCAATACAAATTAATAGTCAATTTTTTAAATCTCTAGAAACAGCATCATTTAAAATTTTCCTAAGGGAATTAGGGCCTAGATTGTATCTCCTGCAGCAGTCACATTGATTCCTGGGCTTTAATTGTTATTCTGAATGATAAGATGCTTTACTCTTTGGGTATAACCTAATAACTCCTTAGAGCATTAAGTGTCTGTATGACAGCTGAGAATCAGAACAAAAGTTTGCCAGTTCTAAAGTGATAAAGAAGTGGCATTAATTCTAAAAGATCACCCCAAATAAAGAAGCAAAAGTAAGAATCAGGCTTCAATTAAAAGGTAAATAGAGCTGCTCCAGTTCAAGACTAATGGAAACCAGAATGCAAGGTGAAAAAGTAGCATTATCAGTATTTTAAAACTTTAAATCCTATAGAGACCAAAAAAGGAAAAATTTATTTTGTCAAGAAAAGGTTTTAACTTTATGTGGTGTACTATCTAATTTAACCTGTCTGGTCAGTTTATCTGAACAGCCTAGGTATCATAGAACCAAAGATAAAGAATGAGATTGTGGTAATCTGTACAGAATTGATATAATACCCTGATGAATTTCAAATTATATTGAGCATAAGTTAGAAAGGTAATGTGGACAGGGGAAGAAGCCTAGAACTATTAAACTTCCCCACCTGGAGAATATCTACTAGTCTTCTCCTGAAAACCTCTTTTGCTGCTCAAATGTGGCCATTCTCTCTAAGCCAAATTCTGCAAATAAACTCAGCCTTCCTCCTACATAGGGCATGTCTTTCAGAGATCTGACAATGTGGGACATGACATAAATCCCAGGGATGAGCTCTGCCCTGACACCATGGGATTAGACCAAAAGGGGTAAAAGAAATAAAACAAATAAAGTTTCAATGGCAAAGAGATTTCAAATACAGTTGGGTGATCATTCTGGAGGTTACTCTTATGCAGGTTTCAGCCAGATAGTGCCAACTGCCTCAGAAGGTAAAACCCCAAGCAACAATGTTCTGCAAAACCCTCAGGAATTCTCCAGAACCTATCT
Source organism: Tolypeutes matacus (assembly GCA_026826555.1). NCBI lineage: Eukaryota > Metazoa > Chordata > Mammalia > Cingulata > Chlamyphoridae > Tolypeutes > Tolypeutes matacus. The sequence continues at coordinate 632,569 of JAKSZT010051399.1, forward strand.
AAAATCTATAAAATTATTTCCACATTGTAACATAGTTCTACCACTTTTATTTAATGTTATAATTTTCAATTTACTTTTTAAATTTAATTTTCAGAGACTTAAAGTCACCAGATTAATCCCTGAACCCCAAAGGTACCAGTCTCTTCAAGAATAAAAACCATTTCTACTCCTCTTCCCCATAATGTTGATGCACATTTTCAGCATGAAAAAGTTAGGGCAGTTGTCACCTAAACATATTACTCAAGATTGAGAGAAATCAAAAAAAAAAAAAAAAGTAATTGTAACCAAAGTTTAATAATTAAAAAATGATTATGACTACTGAAGCGTTATATACATGCCTTTTTACTTTCTAATATATTGTAGAAGAGCCAAAATTAAATACCGGGAATTACTGAAAGTTGCTGAACCAGAATCCAGAAGCTTTGATCTTTGATAAAGCAGGTAAAACTATATAATTTTTATCTTATAATTATAAAAACCTTGGGACTGAGCCCTGTTTTCTGCCCCCCATCCTATTTTACAACTTTACAGTCAAATGTTATTCATTTATATATTTAGAGACAGACAACCCCTTAATGTTTCTTAATGAAGGTCCATGAACCAGCCCTACCCCAATTACTTATTTTTCCAGTTTTTCAAAATACAGCCTAACGGGCTATGTTTAGGGATGCTGGTAGAATTATAATTTCCCATTTTAAAGAATTCCAATAACCAGTAACCAATTAGGAACACTTGAGCAATACAAATGCAGTAGCACACAAATTAACAATTTAAACAGACACTTAACACTCACTATATCTAAGTAACACAGCAATTAACAAATAAATTGTCATTGAACACTTAATTTAATTAAACACCGTTTTTTTTACTGGATTGTTTATTTTTCCCACAAAGAGAATAGTACTTAGAAAACCAGGAAAACGTGTAGATGTCAGACCAAGAGGGGTCATTCTGGAAGCAGGTCCCAGGACCTCAAAATACAGATCCTGGGGACTTGAAACTCCAAACACTACCTTGGTGATACACTCACATAGTCAGATTTCTGGATCTGGAACTGGAACTATTCCTCTCTCTGAAACTTTAAAATGCCATGGGGCCTGGGCTGCCAGTAAGATAGGAAAAACCCAATTGCTGAACCCTTAGAACAACAGGGTGTAGTGGATGCAAAAGCCTTGATTATTGTGCTTACTTTTCTTGCTGGGGCACCAGAACCTCTGATAGTCAGATTGGAGCTTCGTGCTTAAGCCATCCTCTCTCTTACAAGGCAGGACCAAACAGGGTGGCTTCCTTTCTTCCTGCATCTGTCCATGTAAGTCCATTTATATCAGACCCAACAAGGGGGTGGGGACTTAAGCTGAGTCACAAATCACTGACATAGTCCAATTAAAATCCCTAAAGTAATCTTATCAAATAATATAATCAAGTCTCCCTCAACTGAATTTAATGCAATCAAAGGGTGTTACACCCAAAGGAAAAAATTAGTTTGCAAACATAATCTTTCTCTTTTGGGGAATCATAAAATAATCTCAAACGGCCACAGTCTCTCTCAAAAGCCAATGTGAATAAGAAAATATAAAATTTTACCTATAAAGACTAGTGGAGAAAACAAAAATGTCCTCCCGATTCAAGTTCAGAATATCGAATAGAGCCTTTAATAACTCCTCCTGTGTGTTCACCTTTACTGGATGTAGAACAGCCTGAGATAGAAATAATTTCCCCTCTAATACCTGTGAAGGTACTCAATTCAGCCAGAGCTGATTTTTAAAATTAGCAGCTGAGCAGGCAAAATTTCTACTCTTCAAGAAAAGGTTTCCAGAAATAAACAAACAGGGAACCAAAAAAAAAAATTTTTTTATATTTGCATACCCTATTCCCTATATCAGATTTATTTAACTGGAAAAATAATACTCCCTCTATAGAGATGACCCAAAGTAAATAGAGAGCTTAATTGCTTCAATACTTGAAACCAATACCAAAATTGGGCTGGTATTCAGGACTTGCTAAGTACCTGGATAACAGGCAATGAATAGAGAATTGTAATTGAAAAGACAGATGAGAAACAAGAAGAAAATCCTGGCAACCCAGTGTGTGCTTGAGAAGGTTTAGCAGTATCAAAATACCAGATACATAAATATTGTTAGTGGATGGCTCTGGATTCTGGGGTTCTAGTTTCTTGGCTTAGTTTCATAAAAGACTTTAAGGACATGCCATAGGGTAGGCAAGGGAGTAAAGAGTTTATTAAGAACCAAGAAATGGGTGAGTTTCTCATGTGTGACCCTCGGTCAGGAATTTCTAAAGTCTGTTAGCTGTTCTGATTAGTTGCCCCACTGATCAATTCTCGGGGAGCCAATGGTTAGGCCCCTTGAGGATATCCGGGGCTTTCCCTTGACCCCAAACAAGATTTCTCTCCAATCTTGTTCCAAATGGGGTTTTCTTGGCTTGGTTCTAGCAGGGTCCATCTGGCAGCCCTCTTGGTGGTGGTTATTTTTCCTCAAGGGGTTTCACAAAAGGGTTCCATGGCCACGGTTTTCTACCAGGTCTTAGACTCACCTTCAGTTTTCTTAAACTAGCCTACCCCAATATGACTTTAATTATTCAGAGTTTTCCTGAAATAAGAAAAAAGCCCTAAAAAATTGTAGGACTAGTATTGTCTATCTCTAGATTAGCTGAAACCACCCTTAAAGTTTATACCAATAAGAACTAGGTTTTTAAAAAAAATTGCTTCAAAAGACAAATGACACTATTCAAAACTCTAAAGAGCCAGGGACAATTAGAACAAGACCACTGCAAAAATGGTAAGGTCTCTGTGCCTACCCACACCCCTTGAGGAATGGAGAAATTCTTAAGCAATTAGAAACCAACTAATGTGCATATTGCAAGGAAGAAGGACATTGAAAGAAGGATTGCTCTAGCTGCTCCCAGTAAAAAACCCCAAGGATAGTTGGATGGCAACCCACAGAAACCTGGAATGAAAGGCCCCAGGTGGAAAGGGTGATCTTTGCTATTGAATTAAAACCAAATATTTAAAGCATAGATTCTTCTATGTACTCCCCTGGCTAAAAATCTGTTAACCAAATCAATGCCCAGATAACTTCTTCTCCATTTTTTTAATATAACAATGCTGTTTAAGATAAGTGAATCAACCCCATCCCAGAGGAAATCTTAAAAACTATAAAACACAGAGCTGTTTTTCATGTGCTTATTTGACCATTTGTATATCTTTTTTGGAGAGATGTTTATTCAAATCTTTTGTGTATTTTTAAAAATTTTTAATTTTGTACAAATTATTTTAAAAATGAGATTATAGCATAGAATTTTATTTTACTTACTTAGTAGGTCTGCCCCCACCCCTTTTTCTCTTTCACAATCTTTTTCTGTTATTTTTTTAATTTAAATTTCACAGTCTTATGTCTGAAAAACTGCATAATTCTTATTAAGACACACCCAAGGATACAATATTAACTGCTTACTCTTTATGTTTTACTTTTTATTCATGTTCTGTGGCCATTATTTTTTTCCATAAAATGGTTCATATATACTTATTTGTATCTTAATCTTCTCATTCAACCATAGCCTTTTGCAAATAGTTTCACATCAATAGGAAGAAGGCAAATGTATTCCACTAAATGGCTATATAATATTACACATTATTGAACTATGTTAAATCCAGTCACTTATTCTCCAAAGGATGGATGTTATATTGTCCCAAGTTTTTCATCACTAGGAATTGTGCCACAATAAATCTCTATGTAAGTGTATCTTCCCTGAAGGCTAATCACAGAGCTGACCTGGAATTCGTTCTATCACCCACTTTTCATCAGATCAATCAGTGAAAGTACAGATTCAAAGTAAGTGGCAAAAGACACTATGTCTTGATGTTAGATCCATTGATGTAACCATTTTTAATCTTCCGGAACTACCATGATATAGATAAATAACACATTTCCCACTCCCATATTCTTTTGCTATTAGTTTTAGCTTATTTAAATAATTACGTGGTGGTGTGTGTGTCAGTGTGTGTATGAGTGTGTGAATTTTAATTTTTCTCATGCACACACATAGCAAAAGGCACAGATTGAAGAGGTACTTAAAAATTACATTACCAAAAGGAGGGAGGATGGACATTTATATGAGACAGGTCAGTGTAAATGTATGGTTAGCTTGGGTTCCTGCTGAGGTTGCCAAATCAATCTATGGACCGAGTCAGTAAACCAAGGCTCAATGTACATGGAGGAGTACTTTGCAGCTGTACCTTTGGATTTGAATGGACACAAAATTACTTTTAGTACTTCTCAATTTAGAAAAAAAAGAAAGACTATTATTTTGAAAACAAATAGAACTACGCTTTAAAAAAAAACATGCATGCACGGTTTTTTTCCTGAAGAATCACCCTTGCATATATGACCTATGTTAGCTGAAATAGCCCCAATGCTTCTTTATTTCTATTATTTGTCTATCAAACACCGGATTACCAATCTAAAACATTTTTAAACAAAAATATTTAACAATCTATTACAGATGTGAGTCTGTTTGCTAAGTATTTCAGGATATTAAAAAATTACCTAAGCCTGATTTTAATTCTAAGAAGCTTACAATGTGGAAAATATGTATATATCTGTTAACAAATTAAACATAATTCAAAGTATGCTAAGTTTAGTGGATGCTATACATTCATAAAATCATTGAAATTGTGGAATGCACATGATTGGGGAAAGTTCAATCTGACTTGCTTTATTTAAAAAGTGGTATTTAAGATAAACATTGAAGAACTGTCTGAATTCTAAAAGAGGAAGTGAAGGAACCTGTTTCAGAAATGAAGAAAACAGAATGAAGAATGAATAGGAGATTAAAGTCATTAAGTAGAGAGTCTAATGTGTTTCATCAGATGTCTCAATGGACAGGAGGAGGAAAGTATAGACCCAGGGTGGCTGTGAAGTATTACATTAAAGATTGTGGTTAAGATTAAAAATAGAATGTTCTTTCAGGATATATAACAGGTGTATCGCTAGTACAGGGTGTTGATAATGGGGTGATACATGCGGAAAAATGAACCTAAAATGTAGTTCTGTGGGATATGAATATATTTTTGTTGTCACAGGTATGTTTTCTCAATGGACGGAGATCCAGAAAGTAGCAAAAAAAAAACAGTGAACATTCATCCTTGGTCATCCTTGGGAATTCCTGCTGTTTGCTCAAATATGGTGGCAAAAATTTCTGGAATATATGGGCCTTGTCTGAGGAAAAAAGGCCTATATGACAATCCCTCCATCTTAATGATCTTAATGCTTGTACTTATAAACCTTATTCCTGTAAAAATGAAATTTAGTCTAATTATAATTAATGCCTAAAAGTTCTCTCCAGAAAACCTCATTGTTACTCAAATATGACCTTTCTCTAAACAAAACTCAACAAATAAACATACATTCATTTTGATGTGGGTCATGACTCCTGGGGATGAGCTTCCCTGGCACCAAGGGATTATTACCAAGTAATAACCAGCAATAAATTTGGAAAAAGACCTTAACCAAAAAGGGAAGACATAAATTTTTTTTTTAAAAAAAGAGTTTTTATGGCTAAGAGATTTCAAAGTGGATCAGGAGGTCATTCCCAAGGTTATGCTTATGCAGGTCTCAGGCAAATTTCACTAACTGCCACAGTAAACAAAGCCTCAAACAAGAGTGCTTCAGAGGGCTCCAGGGATATCCAGACACCAGAGGCAAGATATTCAGCCTCATAAAATTCTTCTACTCCTTTTATTTGAACCTATAATTTTCAGTGTATCCATTTAAATATATCTCTCAGAGACTTACATCTTCAGATTTCCATATGCCAGTTGACCCATGAATCCCAGTAGAGTTGTGACTAACTCCTACTCTTCAGTTCTTCAGGCTTGCCCTGGATGAGCAACAAAATGATGCTGATGGACAGGTCCCAACCCCAAAAAACAAGTATCTACAACTGCAGGCAAAACAATTCCTTCCATATGCCCCATAATATCTAAGTCCCACTTTAACCTGTAGTAGTCAGAGCAGAAATCATCCCAAATCCCTCAAGATTGAGGAATGAACAAATATAAGGGGGGGGGTTGATATATATTTACTGTTATTATAGTTATTATTTTGTGTTAATGGAAGAACTTATAACATTGATGTAAAGACAGTGATTGCCAGGGGATTAGAAAAAAGGTGAGGGGAGGCATGAAATAGTGGAACACAGCACTTACTTAGGGCAGTGAAATTGTTCTCTATGATACTGCAGTGATGGACACATGACATTATACATTTGACAAACCCTATAAAAGTATACAGCACAAAGTGTAAACCATAATATAAATTATAGACTTTGGTTAGTAGCAGTGTTTCAATATTGGTTCATCAATTGTAACAAATGTACCACACTAATGGAAGATGTTAATAATAAGGGAAACTATGTGTGAGGGTGTGATGATGTGGTGGTATTATATGGGAATTCTCTATACTTTTGGTGTAATATTTCTGTAATTCTAAAACTTCCCTAAAAAGAAAGTTTACTATTACAAAAATGGAAGACAGTCGTACAGCTGGAAATTTTAAAAAAATAAAAAAAATCACATCTTAAAAAAAAATTGTTTATTCCTTTCCTGAAATGGATCTACCAGGTGTCAAGAGTGAAAATAAAAGTTCAGCCTTTGCTAAAGTTGTTGCAGCAGTCATGAGGGAAAATGAAGAACAAGAAATATTATTAATCTCATGTTTATATAACACAGTAGAGTGAAGGCTGAGGCTTTTGGGACTTAAGTCCCAATAGACATTAGAAAAAATAAAATGTGTTCTGCATATTGTTCACCTACCAGGGAAATGGCCAGAAAGTCCAACTAAGATAGGTTTCTGAGTTTTCAAATTTAAAGAGTAGAGGAAAGAATACTTATTTATTTTAGAAAAATGAGGACTCAAGTATTAAAGAATTTTTAAGTGAATCATTTTCTGACTGCTTAATCAATTAAATGAATTCTGTTATCTAAGTTGATTAACCTGATTTGTATAAAGAAAGTATGAACTTTTCTCATTTATATTTTAACCAACATTGTAAGTAAACCATTATTTTCACCACTGTGCCATTGTAAATTCATTGTTATTATTAGTTTAATTTATTCTAGTTTATACCAGTAATAACTGAGGTATCACTTTACTAGAACCTATATATATATATAGAACAAAACATAAATTCAAATTTTCATATAGCAACAGAAAGAAGCACACACATGCAAACATACCAAACACACACATTGACACATATATACAAGAAAAACAATCTTGGGGGACAGGTGGCAAGATGGTGTCAGTTTAAGCAGGCACTCACCACCTCTCTCACAAAAAACAGCTGCATGTGGGCAAGATCCTGCCTGAGAGAGCTGCTTTGGGAATCCACAAAGCAGGAGGCTTCAGGGCATTGATCTGGAGGGAGCTGGACAAAGGGATAAATTGCTCAAGGTAAAATGTGAGTTCCTCACCCCTGTCTGTGGCTGGAAAGGTGGACAGCTAGTCCCTATCCTGAAGGCAAAAAGCCATTGTGAGCCCCGACTCCCACTGGCCACCCAGTAGGAAGGAGCATTCACTGAAAGTGGAAAGGTTCTGTGCAAATGGTGAAGAGGGGTTTCCTTTCTGTGGGTTTGGTTGCCTGGGTCCCCTCTGAGCTTTGGGGACCATAAGAGCTGGCTTGAGATGGCACCAGGAAAAGGGGAGCAGCAATTCTGCAGACGCAGCCTGATTTACCTAACCACTGTGGGAGAGAGAAACTTGGCCTGGGAGAGGGTGGAGTCAGGCAATTGAATAGTCCTGTGCTGAAAATTATCAAAATTTCAACTGCCCTAACATAGGCAGGCAGTAGGAAGCACTTAATACACTTCCAAGAGCCTATTTAGAGTGCCCTGAGAGGAGGAGATGGTCTGAGAGACATTTTTCTGGGGTGAGTTCAGTCACCAGGGCCCCATTTATATTTCAGAAGGCAACTCACCTGACCAGGAAAGGTGAATATTAATACATTATACTCACCATTCAAGAGAAATAGATTGGCAGAATGGATAAGGAAATAAGACTGATCTATATGCTGTCTACAAGAAACCCACCTTAGACCTAGGGATTCAAGAAGGCTGAAAGTGAATGGCTAGAAAACAATCTTACAAGCAAACAATAAAAAAGGGAGGAAGTAACTATACTAATATTGGTCAAAATAGACTTTAAATGCAAAACTATTGTAAGAGACAAAGATGCACACTAAATATTAGTAAAAGGGATAATCTTTCAAGAATAAAGAACAATCATAAACATTTATGTACCTAACTAGGGCACCTCAAATGCATGAGGCAAACACTGGAAAAACTATGTGGAGAAATAGAAAACTCTACAATTATAGTGAGGGACTTTAATACATCATTATCAACATTAGACAGAACATCTTGACAGAGAATCAATGAAGAAACAATGTCTTTGAATAATACATTAAAGACTGAATCTAATAGACATATACAGAACACTACATCCAAATACAATAGGATATACATTCTTCTTAAGTGTACATGGATCGTACTGCAAGATAGACCACAATCTGGGCCAGAAAAAAATTCTCAATGAATTCAGAAATATTGAAATTATACAAAGTAATTTCTCTCATCACAATGGAATGAAGTTGGAAATCAGTAAGGACCAGAGAAACAGATTAGGCACAAAGATACAGAAGTTAAACAACACACACTTAGCCAAACAGCAGATCAAGGAGGAAATCTCAAAAGAAATTAAAATGAATGAAAATGATAGGACAATATATCAAAACCTATGGGATGCAGCAAAAGCTGTACTGGGAGGGAAATTCATAGCCATAAATAGATATATCAAAAAAGAAGAAAGAGTTACAACTGATGACCTAAATGTACACATGGGAGAACTAGAAAAAAAACAACAAACTAACCCCAAAGAAAGTAGAAAGAAGGAAATAACAATAACAAATAATAACAAAGATTAGAGCAGAACTAAATGAAATAGAAAATAATAAAGCATTTGAAAAATTAAACAAAACCAAAAGCTGGTTCTTCAAGAAGATCAATAAAATTGACAAACCCTTAGCTAGACTAACAACAAAAAAAGAGAGGAGATGCAAATACACAAAATAAGAAATGAGGAAGGGGATATCATCAGTGACCCACAGAAATAAAGAGTATCATAAGAGGATACTTTGAAAAGATGTCTGCTAACAAGATGGATAATTTACAGGAAATGAACAAATTCCAAGAACCACACAAGCAGCTTACATTGATGAAAGAAGAAATTGATGAACTCAAACAGACTAATCACAAGTAAAGAGATATAATCAAGTCACCAAAACCCTCCCAATTAAGAAGAACCCAGGACCAGACAGCTTCATGGGTGAATTCTACCAAACATTCCAGAAAGAAATAACACCAATCCCACTTAAACTCTTTCAAAATAGAGAAATAGAAGGAACATGAGCTTACTCATTCTATGATGTCAACATCACCCTAATACCAAAGTCAAACAAAGATGCCACAAGAAAGTAAAACTACAGAACAATCTCTCTAATTAACCTAGATGTTAAAATCCTCAACAAAATACTTGCTAATTGTATTCAACAACACATCAAACGAATTACACACCATGGCAAAGTGAGCTTCATCCCGGGTCTGCAAGGATGGTTCAACATAAGAAAATCAATCAATGTAATACAGCAAATAAACAGATCAAAAGTTAAAAAATCACATGATCATCTCTATAGATGCAGAAAAAGCATTCAACAAAATACAGCTCATTTTCCTGACAAAAACACTGCAAAAGATAGAAATAGAAGGGAAATTTCTGAACATCATAAAGGATACATATGAAAAGCCCACAGCTAACATCATATACCATGGTGAAATCCTAAAAGCTTTCCCTCTAAGATCAGGAAAAAAGACAAATATGCCCCCTATCATCGCTCTTATTTAACACTGTGTTAGAAGTACTGGCTTGAGCACTGAGGCAAGAAAAATATAAAAGGCATCCAAATTGTAAAAGAAGAAATAAAGATTTCACTATCTGCAGATAACATGATCCTCTTCATAGAAAACCCTGAAATATCTACAACAATGTTTCTGGAAATTATAAATGAGCTCAATAAAGTTGCAGGTTATAAGATCAGTGCACAAAAATCAGTAGCATTTCTGTACAGCAGTAATGAGCAATCTTAGGAAGATAGCAAGAAAAAAAATAACATTTACAATAGTAACTAAAAAAATCAAATACCTAGGAAAAAATTTAACTAAAGATGAAAATGAATTATACATAAAAAACTACACAACATTGTTAAGGAAATCAAAGAAGATTTAAAGAAATGGAAGAATATGCCCTGCTAAAGGATAGGAAGGTTAAATGTTATTAAGACTCTGCTACACAAACTAATCTACAGATTCAATGCATCCCCAATAAAAATCAACACAGCATTTTTTTTACTGAATTGGAAAAACTAACAATGAAATTTATTTTAAAGGGCAAGAGGCCCCAAATAGCCAAAGACATATTGAAAAAGCAAAATGAAATTGGGGGAACCACAATGCCTGACTTTAAAACATACTACAAAGCTACAGTCATCAAAACTGGATGGTATTGGCACAAGGACAGACATATTGACCAATGGAACTGAACTAAGTATTCCAATATAGATCCTTGCATACTCAGTCATCTAATATTTGACAAAGCCACCAAGCCCACTCAACTGGGAGAGAAAGTCCTTTTCAACATATTATGCTTGGAGAACTGGATATCCATATCCAATAGAATGAGAGAGGAACACCAACTCACATGTTATACAAAAATCAACTCAAGTTGGTTCAAAGATCTCAACAAGACTATAAAACCTTTGGAAGATAATGTAGGGAAGTATATACAGGACCTTGTAATAGGAAATGGTTTCATGAACTTCATACCCAAGGCATGAGCAGTGAAAGAAAAAATAGAAAATATGATCTCCTTAAAATTAAAAACTTTTGCACCTCAAAGAGGTTATCAAGAATGTAAAAAAGCAGCCTACCCAATGGGTGAAAATACTTGGCAACCATATATCTGATAAGAGCCTAATATCCATCATATATAAAGAAATCCTACACATCAAAAATAAAAATACAAACATCCCTTTTAAAAAATGGGCAAGCGACTTGAAAAGATACTTCTCCAAGGAAGAAATATAAATAGCTAAAAAGGACATCAAAAGATGCTCAACATCACTAGTTATTAGGGAAAGGCAAATCAGAACTACAATGATAAATCATCTTACACACATTAGACTGGTGGCTATTAAAATAAAGAGGACTACAAGTATTGAAGAGGAGGTAGGGGAATGGGAACCCTCATCTATAGCTGGTGGGAATGTAGAATGGTCCAGTCACTGTGGAGGACAGTTTGTCAGTTCCTCAAAAAACTAACTATAGACCTTCCATATGACCCAACAATTCCACTGCTGGGTATATATCCAGAAGAATTGAAAGCAAGGACACAAACAGATATATACACACCAATGTTCATAGTGGCATTATTCACTTTTGCCAAAAGTTGGAATCAACCCAAATGCCCATCAACAGATGAATGGATAAACAAAGTGTGGTACATACATACAATGGAATATTACTCAGCTGTAAGAAGGAGTACAGTGCTAACACACAGGATAACATGGATGAATCTTGAGGACCTTATGTTGAGTGATGCAAACCAGGCATTGAAGTACAATTATTACATGACCTCACTGATGTGAATTAAGCAAATATAGGAGACTCAGAGACTTATTTTCTGGAATATAGGTTTACAGGAAGTAGAAAGGAAAAAGAAGGTTGTGAGCCAATGTCCATATGGGCACAACTGATGATAAGATGGAAGTGTGTAGCTGAGCAGTGAAGGGATATGACAAGTGTACTGTGATACTATTGTTCTGGTGGTGCAGGTTTTACATGGGGTAGTGTGGAGAGGGTGAATTGGAAGGTCCAAGGAACTGGGGGGGAGGGTCAGGGGAGGGATCAGGTGAACACTGGGGATTGGCAGGTATGTGGATGAAAGTACAATGTTGGAAACGCTCTCATGGCAATACAAAAAGGTAGTGTTATTGGTTTGGGGTGTTGGATTGGGGGGGCATTTGGGACAGGGTACACCTGGGTCAGGCTTCTAGGGAGTGTGTGAGTGATAATTTTGTCATAATATATTGTATCAGTGGGTGGAGACCCACATAATGTGAAAAAAGGAATTGATCTCCCATCCTGGGGAGGACTGATATGTTCTCCCAGAGGGGCGGAAACTCTTGAGAGCATGGAAGTTTCCTAACAGGGGAGGCCAAACCAGTGTGTCAATACCTCAGTGTTGTTGTAGGTAATTATGAATCTTGTCACCCAAGGAGTGAAGCTGGGTGATCCAAGTGCCCTGAGGGAAGGGAGAGGAAGGAATAGAATAGATGGAACAGGAAGTATTTAGTGGGCAATGGAAGTTTTCTACATGGTCTTGCAATGATGGACACAGGCCATGTTAAATATCATCAAAATTTATAAAATTCTTTGGTCTAAAATTTAAACCATAATGTAAACCATTAATCATGGTTAGTAGTTATGTTTCACTCTCTGTACATCAGTTGTAACAATTGTACCATCCACATATAAAAAGTTATTAATATCAGAAAGGTGGAAAAGGGGCAGATGTTGGGTATATGGGAGTCCCCTGCATTGTGTATGTGACTTTACTGTGACCTAAAACTTCTTTGTAAACAAAATGAAAAACCGTAAGACACTGGGGAATAAATGGAAGAAAATGTCACTGCACATACAAGACAACAGATATTACAATGATGAAAAGCAAAATGCCAAATTAAAAAAAATTTTTTTTCATTATTATTTAATATCCCAATTTTTAAATTTTATTTCATTTTTAGTTTTTTTTTTTAAATTTAAGTATTTTGTTTCTTATATTTAAGCCTAACATTATTATTTCATTTTCTTATTAATTACATTTGGCTATTTTATTGGATTCATTTTAGAAGAAGTTTTGGATCACAGAAGGGTTACAACTGAGGCAGGGGAGGATAACTGGTGTGGAGTGTCAGTGATGGGGGATACATGGGAGGAAGTTCACCTGGACATATATATAAGGTATATAAATATGTTCAAATGTACATGGGGCATTGTGACAGTGGGTGGAGATCCAAACAATAATCAAAAGTAAATGAATTCCCATCATGGAGAGCTCTGCCACATTCTCTAATGGAACAGCAACAATCCACCAAGTACAGGGGCAATGACTAGCAAAGGAGGAGGGTCCAGTGATGGGCCCTTGATATTGATGACTATGCATATGAGCATTTGCTCTTGAAATAGAAACTTAGCTTAGTGTTTTAGGGTGCCTAAGAGTTATCTCCTGAGAGACTATCTCTAAGCAAATCTCAACATATAAATGCATTACCTTCCCCCCAGCTTGGGACATGACTCCCAGGGATGACCCTCCCTGGCACCAAGGGATTACTACCAAGCACCAACCAGCAATGCAACTGGAAAAAGACCTTGAATAAAAGGGCAAAAAAGTAAATACAAATGAGTTTATATGGCTAAGAGACTTCAGAGTGAGTCAGGAGGTCATCCCAGAGGTAACATTTATGCAAATCTCAGCAGGATCTCATAGACTGCCAAATAGTGGAGCTCCTGAGGGCTTTGGAGGCATCCAGGTCCTATGGACAGGGCAGATAGCTCCAGAGTTTGGTGCCTTGCCAGTGGGCCCTACTTAGGTGTTTGTGGTCCTGAGAATGACAGAGTTGTACTCAGTTATGTCCTCCCTACACATGGCTCATCTCTCCCTTCTACTTGAATCTATAGTTGGTGCCTGAATTGGTAGGTATATGTCCAAGAGACTTAAATCTTTGGGCTGTCCATGTGCCAACTGGGCCCTGAGCTTCAACGGAGGTGCTACACCAACTCTCCAGTTCATTGGACTCACCAGGAAAACTAACAAGGAGACAAGGATAGGCAACCACCATATTAAGGAAGTGAGGGAGCCTACAACTGCAAGCAAGAATGCTCCATCCATCAGCTGTAATAGAAGCCCCTTCACAATTACAGGGGAAGTGGACATCACCATACCAGAATCCTCAAGACTGGGGAATGAACTATGGACTAGAGTGGACTTACTGGTATTCTACTATAGACTTATTATTATTCTAGTAATAGAAGAATTTACAACATTGATGTAGAGGCAGTGACCATTGGAGGCTCTGGAGGCAAGGAGAGGGAAAATCAGTTGTAATATGGGGACATTTTTGGGACTTGGGAATCATCCTGAATGACAATGCAATGACAAATGTGGGCCATTATATATCTTCCCATAACATAAAGAATTGTGTGGGTGAGAGTGTAAACTACAATGTATACTATAGTCCATGCTCAGTGGCAATGCCTCAAAATGTGTATATCAATTGCAATGAATGTACCACACTAATGAAGGATGTTGTTTATGTGGGAAAATATGGGTTGTATTGGGAGCAGAGCATATGGGAATCCCTATATTTTTTATGTAACATTTATGTAATCTAAGTATCTTTTAAAAATTAAAAAATAAATTAAATAAAAAGGAACACAATCTTATATATATACAAATTATTTATTGTTACTTTTCCTATTGTAAACTTTAATGGGAAAGACAATATAAAATACAGATGCAAATGTGTCTGTTAAATTCTGTTGTTCCCAATTTCTAGCACAAATATTTGGATTCTCAAGAGACTCTGACAAGTCAGTCATACAATTGGGTTATAAATGCTGTTTAAAAGTGTGGAAAAGAAGTGATGAAGTGTGATAGAAAAGTTCAATAAAATATGTCTCGTGTTTCAGGAAACACTAAAGACATCATACACCCAAAATAGTAACATACAGTGATTTTATTTATTCACTTATGTGCAATATCATTAATTCAGTGGTATGCTCTTTGTTGCTGAAACTTTAAAATCCATCATGTTTCCTGAAGAATGCAATAAATTTGGCTATATTTTCTCCATGTAGATAATTATTTCCAAAATATGTGATCTTTAGTGATGTATCTTCTGGTATTGTATTGGCTATCTAACTTTGGTGCTTCCTAAATATAATTTTGTTCTGGAAAGAGCTTTCACTTAAATCAAATCAACTGCCTATCATAAGGTAATAGAAGCCAAGACATCACATATTGCTAGAAAGACACCTAGATTTAGAACCAAAGCTTGCCAATTCTTGTCAAGACTTTTCTGATTTTTCAATGAGAAAACAATTTCTCATTAAAACTGACACATTTCTTGGTATTTTTTGACAATAAAAGAAAAATTAAAGAAACAAATCACTTTCTGCTTTACAGATAATATATTGTCGATGTCCAAAGTTTTAAAGTTGGAACTACTATTTTCTTGGTCATTTTGCAAGTGTTTAAAACAAGAGCATAGGGGAAATTGCTCTTCCTTGACTGAATTCATTTTTTTGGGAATAACTACTGAATCTGAGATCAATGGAACCCTATTCATCATGCTTCTAGTTGTTTTTATCATTAATATTCTGGAAATCCTTGGAATGATTATTTTAATTAGAATGGATACCCAACTTCATACACCAATGTACTTTTCCTCAGCAACTTCTCCTTCTATGACATCTACTATTCCACTGCAGTTAGGACCAAAATGCTGGTAAACTTCTTTGCAAAGAACAAATCAATTTCTATTGTTAGTTGTGCTCTGAAATTCTTCATCTTCTGTATCTTTGCAGATTCTGAGTATCTCCTGCTGGCAGCAATGTCCTTTGATAGGTACAAGGTCATTAGCAAACCCTTGGTCTATACAATCAATATGTCCAGCAGGGTGTACTCCATGCTCATGTTCGGGGTTTACCTGGAGAGAATGGTGGATGCTCTGGCACATACAACATTAGCATTCTGCTTATGTTTCTGTGGATCAAATGAGATTAATCAGGTCTTCTATGATTTACCTCATTTTTGCCTCCTTTCATGTTCTGTTATGCAGGTCAATGAACTGGTATTATTTACCATTTTTGGCTTGAATGAACTGACTGCCATTTCAGGAGTTATGGTGTCTTACTCTTAGATCATCCTCTCAGTTTTAAAGATCCACTCTGTTGAGGGGAGATTGAAAACTTTCCCCACATGCACATCCACTTGACGGCTGTTGCAATTTCCCAAGAAGCTATTCTCTTCATGTATTTCTGGCCCAGTTCTTCCTATTCCCTAGAACAAGACAGCATGATCTCCTTTTTTTATACCCTTATACCCTTGTGATTCCCATTTTAACCCCCCTGATTTATAGCTATGGAACAAAGATGTGAAAGTGGCTTTGGAAAGACTGAAAAATAAAAGTTAGCTTTAAATATTTATATTAAATAAATACTTATGTACGTGTATATATGAATATAAGTGCATGTATATTGGTGCTTGTACTTTAATAAAATTATTTGAAAACTCATGAAAGAAAATTTTCAAATCCTAATTTTAAAACAAGAGTGTGGTACTAAATTACTTTCATTTCAAAACTTGTATATTCCTAAATGATCAAGTTACATTTTATGCCTTGAATTTGTATATATAAGTGCCTTTTTGTATACAATGTGCCTGACACTTGGTAAATAATACCAGTTCATTGGCCTGGGGATTTTGTTTACGTTATTCATGACTCAGATTAGAATGTGGAATGATGGGCATGTAGGGATCTTTCTAACTCGCAATGCAATGTAGTGGCAACCTAACCTAAGAAGGCTTTGATCTATCCTAACCTGTCTACATCATTCCTCACCTCACTTAACCCTGTTATTCTTTGTTTCTCTACTTTTCACCCTGGTCACACATCTACCAACTAATAATGGGAATTTTATTTTCCAAACTTTATATTACAAACATGTGTAGTGGGTTAATATTATAGGCTTTTTCCTATATCTATACTCCTTCCTTAAGGCTTGTTGCTGATATCCCAAAACATAAGAATGGCACAGTAATGGATTTATATATAGGTATAAAACAGCAAAAAGAAAGATACAAAATGGTGATACCCTGCAACCACATTTGTGAGAATAGAAAAGCAGTCATGTTTGGTAGCCAAGTTGGTGTGAGGTAAGCATTAAAGTCAGAAGAAGCAACTGTATCTTCCTTGAGGAAATACTTTGTTAGGAACAGGCTATGAATCAGGTTTCCAAAGCCTCTCAAATAATTCTGCCATTTAATAAGTCATTTTTCCTTGCTAGACTTCAGTTCTTTCTCTGCAAAAGTGAAGTTCAATTCCTTATTACTAAAGTCCTTGCCAGCGACCACATTGTATCTCTATACATACTTATGATTCTAATGCTGTTCAAACTCATCCCACTACTGGACTGACTTTTCTTTTTGCTTCTTTTGAATGTGCCTACTTCTTTATTCACAATAAAAACTCTTTGATAACACATTACACCATTTTTCATTTATATCAGGGAAATTATTTCACACAAATGTGGATTTTTTTTACACATATTTTGACAAGAAAACAATATTTCCATCAGCTATGACAGAATTACCTGCAGGAGAGTGCTTTTGAAATGTTACCCTGGCAGTTAATTTTGTTTGAAAGTCAATAAAAAACACTTTCATTCATGTATGTGCCTTGTTTTTCTTTATTAACCATATAATTATCAAAAGTACATGACTAAAATGAGCAAAAAAACAAGGAAATAAAAGTGCATGACTGCAGATGGGGTAACAATTCAGCCTCGCCACAGCCCTTGATAAAATAGACAGTGATTGGAACTGCATTTAATCTAAAATAATCTGTGAGAAAACTGATTGCTTCAGAGTACCAAGTCTTTGAATCCATATGTGTGGTACAACTCAGATATACCGAGATATTCTATAAATTCTCTAAGTAATATTTTAATTAATGATAGTGTTTCATAAATCATTTAAAACCATCCTTTAGTCAGAAAAAATTCCTATATCTTATATTTTAATGGGTTGTAAATGGTTCTTGTATTTCATTTTACATTTGTTAATTGCTAACATATAGAAATAAAATCGAAATTTATTTTTATTTTGTACACTCTGAAGTCCCAAATTGCTAATTCATTCTAAATATTTAAATAAATGTAATGGTGCTTTTTACATACCCAATCATATCCTCTAAAACACATACAGTTTTTTTTTTCTTTTATCAACATTTATGCTTTTTTTCCTCTAATTTACGATGAGAGAGGACATACTTTCCTTGATCTCTATTCAGAAAAAAGCATTCAGTCATTCAATAATATGCATAATGGATCTATAGTGGTGAGAGGATTCATCCTTGGCTGCTCACTGAAGACTTTCCTTCATTTATAACTCTGAGAGTATTATTATATGCCCTACAAGGGTTGCTGTATGGATAAATGATTTCATATGATTTTCACTGAAAAACTTTTACATTATGAGTTATCCAGCAGTCTCCCTAGGGGTTTGGTCCTATTACTAAAACTCTCCTCACTTATTTTTTGTTTTAGTGGTTATGCCTATTGTGGCAGGTTGATATTATTTACAAATTCCAAAAAGAGATATTGATTATATTTGTAAACTGGTCTGTCCCTCTCAGCACGATACCCTTTGATTGATATAAATTAAAAACCTCTACATTTACTTGATTAAATGAAGATTAGGATTTTGATTGGACTACATCATTAGGGCAGGTAGGGTTGAGCCACCCCACCCTTGGTGGGTTGTATAAATGGATGCTCATTCAAGGAGAACACAGAAAGAGATACACAGGAGAAGAGAGAGATCTCCATAGACATGGAAGGGGAGAGAGCTTTGATGCTGTGGCCCCTGGGATAGATAAGCCATTTGCCTGATAGTTTGCACCTAAGAGGACAAAGCAGCTGAGCCCTATGCAACCCTACAGTTGAGTTAGGAAGAAGCTGGACCCAAGGAGCCTTAAGAGGAAAGAGAAAGGCTGAACCTTGGCAGACAAAGCCCACCATCTTGATTCAACACATGGCAACAGACTTTGGTGAAAAAGTAACCTTGAGTTGGATTCTTTAGGGCCTTGTAATTGTAAGCTTCCACCCCAAATAAATTCTCTTTATAAAAGCCGACATATTTCTAGTTCTTTGCATCAATATCCCTTTAGCTGACTAAAACAGAATTTGGTAGCAGGAGAGTGGAATACACTCTGATGCAATTACCAAAATAGCTGAAATGGTTTTATAAATGGGTAAAGGGTATTTTTTTTTTTAATTATAGATGCTTGATAGAAAAGGCCTATTTGCTTTGAAAGGATGGTTGGTAAGAATATGGATGACAAAAAGAATTTGTTGAGGCCTTAGAAGAAGTAAATGATGAAACTATTATTGGAAAATGGAGGAAAAGCAACTGTGGTTTAAAGTCACAGAGAACTTAGGACGATTGACTCCTGATGTTGTACGGAAGGCAGAATTTGAAAACTACGAGTTTGGACATTTTAGCCAAGGTTTCCAAATTAATTGTGGAAAATGCAGCCTTGGCTTATCCTTGCAGTTTATAGTAAATGTTAAA
The DNA here is from genome assembly GCA_026826555.1 of Tolypeutes matacus. Taxonomy (NCBI): domain Eukaryota; kingdom Metazoa; phylum Chordata; class Mammalia; order Cingulata; family Chlamyphoridae; genus Tolypeutes; species Tolypeutes matacus. The sequence continues at coordinate 652,110 of JAKSZT010051399.1, forward strand.
GGAAAGAGAGAAGCTGATAATATAATGGTTGGGCACAAAGAAACCAGAAACCAATTCTGAAAATTCCAAGCCTCTGGAAATCAAGCCCCCAGACAATAGTGTCCCATTTGAGGAATTAACTAAACTTGGAACTTGTAAGTCAGGATTGGAAATGCAGTTATTCAGGAAAGACTTTTGGAAAGTCTTTCTGTCTGATGGCTTGAACCCTTGCTTCCTGCATGCTAAACCAACAAGCTTTTTGAGAAAGCTATATGAATGAAACCACTGAAAGCCTGGACTAAAAGGACCATGAATGGAAGACATGGAAAGGAAAACAGCTTTAAGAAGAAAACATGGAAGCTGAATTCTGGAATTGAGAAATCGTCTTAGGCCAAGAGAGGAAACTCACCTATGTGTACAGAGAGGGTGCAGTTGCCCCAGCAGTTGAAGAGGGTGAATGTTCCAGCGCACTGTTCTGGGAGAGTTTTGCCACCCCATGCTACAGAGGGGGTGGGCCTGTCCCCTGTAGATTAGGGAAGACCAGGTGACCAACTCATGTTTTGAGAGGATTGGCTTGTACTTCAGAGATTAAGGAGAATGTTGCCTCCACCTCATTCTACTATGTGGTGTGAGACTGTTCCCTAATGTTTGAGGAAGGTATGGCCATCACCCCAATGTTCTTGGACAGAGACATCTGGAGCTCAGTCACCACCCAGATGCTTGATGAAGGTGGAATCAAGAAAATTGCTGTTGGGCAAGCATGTGAAAATGGTGAGCTCCCATGAAGCCCCAAGTTTGAGAAAAACCCATCATCTTAAGAATGAATTTCAGACTTTGAAATCTAATGAAGTACGCTCCACATGTTTTCAGAACTGTAGGGGATCAGTGATTCATGTTTCCCTCCAAAATTCTCCTTATGGTATGCAAATGTTTATCCTTTGTCTGTCTCTTTTTATATTGGAAGCAGATAAATTAATTGTGAGTTTCACAGTTCTCCAGCCAGAGGGGACAAACTGAACTTCTTTAACTGAGTCACTGTGATGTGATTTTAAACTTAGCATTGTTACTTATTTAAGGGCTTTTTTTTCTTTGAATATTGTAATGTCTTTTCTGGAATTCAGAGGGTGGAGTGTAAGCAGTTTGATATTATTTATGAATTCTCAAAAAGATATTTGATTATGTTTTAGACTGGTCTGTACCTCTGGACAAGAAACCCATGATTTTATTAGCCTCAGCCAAGATGGCTTTGATTAAATCATGTTAAGATTAGGGCTTTGATTCAACCACATCATTAGGATGACTCGGTTTGATTTCCTTTGTAGGCTACATAAACAGACATTCAATCAAGGAGAAGGAGACACACAGAAGTAGATACACAGAAGAACACAGAGGAAGAGAGACAGCTTCATGGACAAGGCAGTGGCCCCAGGAAGAGAGATGAGCCATTTACCTGACAGTTTACAGCTGACCTTATGAAGACAACAGAGCAGATGAGTACAGAAAGAAATGAGCCCTGGGAAGAGAGACAAGCCCTATACCAGCCTACTACTGAGACTGGAAGAAGCTGGGCCAACATAGCCCTATAAGGGAAGAGAAAGGCTGAACCCTTACAGAGGTTGTCTGCCATCTTGCTTTAACAGTGGCAACAGAGTTTGGTAAGGAAGTAATCTTGAGTTGCACTATTTAGGCCTTGTAACTGTAAGCTTTTACCTCAAATAAATACCCTTTATAAAAGCCAACAGACTTCTGGCACTTTGCATCAGTACCCCTTTGGCTGACTAATACACCTCTCATTTCCTCTAAGGCCAAAAGAATGGGTGAAAGCTTTCCCACATAGATAACATAGGGTTTATCTCCAACATGAATCCTCTCATATTGTTTAAGGCCAGATCAGCTGGTAAAGAGTTTCCCATATAGATGGCATTCATATGGTTTCTCTCCAGTGTGAGATTTCTCATGTTCTCTAAAATAAGAACATGTACTGAAGGCTTGCCCTCATATATGACATTCAAAGTTTCAAGTGTAGTTTCCATTGTATTGTCTATGGATAGAGGTTTAAATAAAGGTTTTACTCTTAATATGATATTCATATTATTTACTTCCAGTGTGAATTGGTTTAGAGTGAATAAAAGATGAGTGGTCAATGATGGCTTTTCAAAAGGGTTTGTTGAAATAGTGATTCCTTCCCTTTTGAATTGACATATGTTGATGGACATCGTCTTGTAAATCTTTACATGTATAGGAATTCTTTGGAACATGAGTTCCCAATGATATAATGCTAAATGCTCTTTCCTGCAAATATGTCATGTGACTATCATTTTTTAAATGCTGCTTTCCCTGCTTGAACTCTGGTTTTAGATGAATATTATTCCTTCCCTCCAAAGTTCCTCTCCTTACTCCTACTGAGAACATATATCTAATTTGGAAGCTTGATATACTGCTGTTTTTACTCTTGTGGTCTAATGCGTTGGGATTCTCCCCAATGAGACCAGATGATTTAACATCTCCAACATTACAACTCTGAACAACTTTCTTTGGGATGTGTCCAGCAGGGCACACTGTACTTGGGTGAAGTCTATAATTATATCGTTCAAGTTCACTAACCCCAGTGGCTGTATTGTCTATAATGCATTTAACAGTGTCTGCCTCTGAATTTCTAGCACAACCAGAAAAGAAGTAGTTGAGCAAAGGTGGATTGAACCCACATAGTCCCAGAGCCATTGTTGGTTTCTCTATGCGTCCCATAGGAATAAAGTGTTTCTTTCCTTTTGACTGATTTTCAATTTAAAAAGTAAAAGTTGATTCATCTTTATAAAAAAAGATAGACACTGCATATTTAAGCTGATTTTACCTGATATAACAGTGTTAATTATTTGAGACAGTAGAATTGCCATAAGGCCAAATACTTTTAAACACAGCCTTTTTAACTTGATTCTTATTCACATTTTGTCTTTCATGGATACATCACAGAAGTGATGTAAAAAATATATTTTTTTGCATTTCTTTAATAATATTTTAGACTTTGCAGGCCATAAAGTCTATGTCACAAGCACTCAAGTTTGTCCTTATATCACAAGAGCCAGAGTCAATATACAAATGAATGGATGTGAATGTGTTCCAAAAAAGTTTTACAGGCCATATTTTAAATAACTGTTCTAGATTAAGCAAATGGTATGTTGGACTACAACACAGCAGTGAGAATGAAGAACGACCATAACAAAAATTTGGAGGAATATCATTCAAAAATTCTTTAGTGAAAGAATATACAGACAGACTTGTTTACAAACAGTATGATTTCACTTTCACTTGTTGAAAAATATACAAACTAATCTTTTTTATCAGACATCAATTTTTGCTACTGTTTTGATTTGGACATGCTTAGTAATGTCCTGTCTTATGCTATGGGTTCTGGATAGATCAATATTTACATTTGTGAAAAATCACTTGATGAATACTAATCATATGGTTATTTTCTAAAAGGTTCCAAAAAACAAAGGCTATTTACTACCATATTGTAAGCAATTCTTAGATTCCATTATTTCATTAATCTCTAGTAGTTTCTTATATTCAATAAGTATTCAAATATATTTGTGTGGATAGAGGCTAGAAAATTATTTTCTCAGAGTTAATCCATTCCTGTTGTTTTAAACCTATTGTAAGTGGGAACTTTTGATTAGGTTACTTTTGTTAAAGTCCTTTTCATTAGGTTATTTCAGTAAAGTATGGCCCAAGATGTTTCTTAATTTTCTTACTAGAGTCCTTTATACTCAGATAAATACAGAGAGAAAGCCACTGAGGCCAGGTGAAAGCAACAAAAACACAGAAAGGAAGGGAAAGGCCAGTAGACATGGCTATATACCTTGTCATGTGTCTAGGATTGCCAATAGCCAGTCTTTGGGGAGAAAGAATTGCTTGATGATACCTTGACTTGGTCATTTTTATGGCCTCAGAACTATAAACTTGTAAAGGAATAAATCCCTATTGTAAAAGCCAACAAATTTCTGGCATATTGCATTTTGACTACCTATCAAATTAATACACTCTGCAAATTTAATGATAAGTAAAACTTTCATAGACTATGTCAGTCAGTAATTATTATTATTCTTTCTTTTACTCAAAATGTGCTCCCTCTCTTGCACCAAAAATACCTTTATCAACCCATGAGCATTTTTACTCATTCATCATTGGTAGTGACACTAAATGCAATTTGTTAGTATTAATATTATGATTCAGTGAGCTCTGTTTCTAACAGTCCAACCTTCAGTTTCTGAAGAAGGAAGTCTTGTATGTAGACAGTTAACTACATAGTATTATTTTAGTGGGAGCCAGGTCACATGGAAAGCCTTAAATCTAGATATGTTTCTCATGTCCTTTCCTCTCCTGCCTAAATTACTCCTAAAGACAATGATTTCAATTATAAGAGTGTCATTCTGAAGTAAAACCCAAATGACTTTGTAAGGCCAGTTATTATATCCAATTTGTAATAATGATGTAGCTATGGAAGCTCATGTTTTAGTGGGAAGGGCTGGAGAGAAGTTGGACTACATGATCTGTAGAAGCAATTGCATTTAGGAAGCTAAATCTGGATCCTGCCTAAACAGAGTTCACCCTTAAGGGATTTGACATCCCTGGAGGAGGGTAAGTACCTGAAGGAAAAAAGAAATTGGAAAAGAATCAAAAGAAGTCGAACAAAGACAAGGTCACCTCCTCCAAATATACATTAGGTAAGTAGATAATGGAAGAAAAGCTCTTGGGTAATACAAATCCGTCACCTTTTGGTGGAAATTTTTAACAGTTATTCAGGTGGTTTAAGCTTTCCCTCAACATTATTTCCCACAGGAATAAATTTCATATTTAATAAAGGGATTGTTACATAAAGAATGGTAATGAAATATCAAAAGACATTAAAATTGTCACCTAAATCATTTCTCTCAAAATTAAAATTAGTAACCAATCATACAGTATTTGTCCTTTTGTGTCTGGCTTTCTTCGTTACTATGAAACAAACATTGTGTAACGTATTGTATGAGTCAAAAAACAATTGATATATATCCAGTACATTAAATTGATAAATCTATGTTTTACTCTTTTCTTTATATTTTCAATTATTAACTGTAAAAAAAAGTTAAAAAAAATTAAATATATACTAGTTTCACTGATGTTAGTGTGACAAGTCTCCTAACTTTATAGAAAGCAAGGTACACTACAAAATATGTTCCTCTTTACTCCTAAGTGGGGGTTTAAAAGAAACAGGAAATGACATTTAGTTTTGGTGTGCATAAAATGGCATAAGCCTAATACATCTTAGTGATTTTTTTAATTACACAGAAATTTTGCATTGTCTAATATAGTGACAATACAATCAACTATATTAAGGCATAGAATTCACATCAAGTGTGCTTGTCTTTTGTACAATATCTTGAAATATAAATCTAGAATCGAAGTTTAATAAACACCTAGCAATCTGTGCTTGTTGATAAATGGAAATGATTCACACATTATAAAATACCACTCCAAACCTGAACAATACAGGAAACTTCCCCCAAGGCTACCACTTTGCACATTCAGGGAACACCATTTTCCATGCTTTCTATTTGCACCCTGGGATTGTGCAATATGGTGAATGTCCACCTCACTTACTCTTCATATAAAAACTTTTTCATGTTTTAATGTTCAGCTGAAATAAATAAAACAGTCTACCTTCAATATGACCAGTCTCCTCTTTGCTTTACCATGCCTTTCATCACTTACATTGAACCCCTGAATTGGTTTAGATGTGCTACATGAATAACTTTTCTGTTCACTTAGAAACCTAAAATCTGTAGAAGACTAATTTTGATTTTTCAAACAATAATTTAATGTAAACACGTAATAGCCTTCCATTAGAATAACCAAGAGAATTACTTTTTAAAGAGATATTTATATTAAGGAATTATTGAAAGAAAGTGCTTTGCAGTCCATAAAACTTTATGTCTGTAAGATTCTTCAGGTTGCCAACTACATATGTGTATTGAGGTTCTTAATAAAAATTTTGGATATATGAGTAATAAAGGAAATATAAGAAATATAATTCAAGACTTTATTAAATAATATTTAAAGCATAGCACTTTTTTTGAACTCCAAAATGGTCTTTATTTAAAATAACATAATTTTGTCCCTTAAGTTCATTTTTAAGGATTTATTTTAAAGGAAAACCTGGAAATAAGTTTTATATGTATAATTTAATACATTGGACTTGTTCATAATATGAAGAATTATATAATCAATAGTATGGATGAAATAAATTAATAAGCATCAATAGAAAGAACAAAATGTCTCTATTTTTAGTATTTTATATATAATTGTGGTTTTTATTTCCACATATTGATTAAAATTTAAAATCTGAATGTATATACACCAAAACATGGTTATCTCTAGAAAGTGTGATTAAAGTTATATTTTTCTATCATTGTAAGAAAAACTTATGTTGTATCAATTTATTTAATGGGAGTGTGTGTAAGGAAAACTTATGTTGTATCAACTTATTTAATGGGAGTGTGTGTTTATGTTACATGGGGGGAGCTAGCCCATTTTTTTATAATGATTCAGCCAGTGTGTGAATACAGGGAAGCCCTGAACTTGCCAGCAGGGATGTTATTCATCCTGAACAGAAATTTGGCAGAATTTCTGTTCAGTTGGGAATTTCTATTCAATTTCTGACTGTTGGGAATATATCCCTGCTCAGAAGCAAACAGTAATGAGGTGTTACACTCCTGTAAAATTAGTAGAATTAACAGAAAAAGTTCAACAAAAGGGCTGAGAGAGGATGGCCGCTTGGTTAAAGATTACACGATGTAGGGGAGACGGTATTATGCTTTCAGGAATAGAAAAGGCAAAAATGGCTCACATAACCAAACAACCCTCTCTTCACCACCATATTTACCAGGCATGGGAAAGGCCAGATGCTATTCTGAATTTTTTAGTTTGATGCACTTTAACTACAAAATTGACCTGGCCTAATGAAGGGAATATGCCATCCACAATAGGCATATGGTCATCTATGGAAGAATTACAGTATATAGTCAGAGAATTAGGAATGAAGAATGTAGCATATGCTCAACACATTTGTGGACCTGATGATGAACAGTTTATGGCTGGTATGAAGGATAAAATTCTCTAAACTGTACCTCCCTCTTGGTATGGGACATTAGTAGCTATTCTCAGACTACCAGTCAGTCAGGCCATTCACAGGCAATAGGAGATTTGCATGAGAGAGAAAGAATATGGTCAAAAGGGACAAGGAAAGTAACCAAAGGGACCTCAAAAGGGAAGGTAGAGGGGGCCTATAAGCATAACCAATAAATAATTATGCTGATTTAATTGCCACAGTCACCCTGATAGAAAAAATTGATAAACAACTTCATGCTGTATTAATAGGACTCTGGCAAAAGTCCTACTAATTTTGAAAAAGCTGCCTGAAGAGAGAAAGATATCCACCACAGTCTACATCTAAATCTGTGCCAACGGTTTTCACTCTCACAGGATCCCTCAAAGAAAGTCTTCAAGAATAGACTATAGCTGGTAACATGGTTGCCAGCAAATATAAGTTACAGTAGGTGATCAAAGGATTCACAGAGAGCTAGTTATCCACTGGTCTCCAACAAACCATTCACCCAGTTCAGCCCATATTGAGAAGAGTGTACACTCATCTATGGGGATCCTTGGAGATTTAATAGTCACTTGAAGATGATAGAGGAGTTTGGTGGAAAAGCCATAACAGTAGTGTAAAATACCCTAACATTACAAATCAGGTACCTCATCTGCTTAAAGTAAATTGTGTATATTTCTCCCATTCCTGGATATATAACAGGGGTGGATGTGTTACAAGACTTAGACCTTACTACCAATAGTGGTGAATTTCTCCTTTCCATCTGCATGGTGAAATCAATCATATGGGGTGCTGTTCGTTGTTCCCCATGCAACTGCCTCCACCCAGGATGGCCACCCATACCAACAAAATTGTCTCACAGGTATACATGCTTAAATCAGTGAAATGTTACAAGAACTGGACAATGTGAGGATCATATGACCAGCAAACAGCCCATTTAATAGTCCTGTGTGGATGGTGAGAAAATCTTTTGGTAGTTGGAGAATGAAAGCCAATTATTTAGAATTGAATAAGGTTGTTTCTCTTATTCATGCAACAATGCCTAATATTGTATTTGTCAAGCTTCTCAATAACCTATCAGTCCACTAAGGAAAGTTCCAGTATGTATTATACTGAGCTAATGCTTTTTTCAATATCCCACTATCTGAAGACAGCAGGGATCAATTTGCATTTATATAGGGAGGGCAGTAGTGGACTTTCCACAAGGCACCACAAGGGTACCATCATAGCCTCACCATCTGTCGGAATGGTAGCAGCTAATCTAGCAAGATGGGAAAATCTCCCAACCTTGCTGTGTTTCACAACATTGATGATATTATGCTTACACCTGACAGGATTGCAATTCTAAAAAAGGTGGCATTTCCGTTACAGTGCCAGTTTTAAATTTTATTTTTAAAAAAGGTTTAGATTACATAAATGTTACATCAAAAATAGAGTGGGGGGTGACAGACAGATGTGGCTCAAATGGTAGGGCGTCTGTCTCCCATATGGAGGGACCTGGGTTTGATCCCCGGGACCTCCCAGTGGGGAAAAAAAAAATAGAGGGGAATTTGAATATACCTCACCTCATCCCCCTCCAACACTTTTCCCCATTAACAACATCTTTCATTAGTGTGGTACATTCATTATAATTGATGAACACATATGGAAGCATTGCTATTTACCATTGGTCAATAGTTTACGTTATAGTTTACACTTCGCACCACAAAATTTTATAGGTTTTGACAAAATGTATAATGGCCTGTATCTATCATTGCAATATCATTCAAAACAATTCCAATGCCCCCAAAATTTCCCATGTTACACTTATTCTTCCTTCTCCCTCCTCTCAGAACCTCTGGTGATCACTGTCTTTATATCAATGTTACACGTTTTTCCTTTGCTAGAATAGTAATTAGTCTACTTTAGTTCACTGTTGCATTTCCCTCCTTAAATTTGTTCCTTCCTCAGTCCTGAGGATTTAGGGATGGTGATGCCCACTCTGTTCCTGACTGAGAGGGGGCTTAGATCCATTGGGGCAAATGGATGAAACTGTCTTACTTGCAGTTGAAGATACTCTCTGTTTTATTGGGATGGATGTTGAGTGAACCAAGGATGGGCCATCAACAATGTCAAGATCTAGGGGCCTGGACAGTCTGTAAAATTCTTAGAGGTGGTTTGGTTGGGTAAGAGAAAGGTCATTCCATCCTCTTTATAAAGTACAAATATGTCTAATTCCCTGTATTTTAAAGAAAATATGAGCCTTTATAGGCTTATTAAATTACTGGAGACCCTTCAAATCCACCTTATCTCAGATACTTAGCCCATTCTGTGGATTAATAAAAAGGGGGGCTCAGTAGTGTTGGGACACTGAGGCTGAACAATCATTCCAATAAGTAATATTAGCTGTGAGAGAGATCCAATCTCAGGTACCTTAATAGCAAGGAAAGCATGTGAATTGGATGTTGCTAGTTACCCAGAAGGGTTGGGTGGGGCCTATGGCAAAAACAAAATAGGAAGGATATAGTGCTCAGATTCTGGACCCAATTATGGAAAAGAACAGAACAATGATATAGTTCCATTGAAAAGCAAGTATTAACAGTATAATTGCTCTTCTGCAAACTAAACCTACAACAATGACTTTGCCAATAACTGTGTGAATCTCACTGACAATAAATGGAAGATGTCAAAGACATTTGCATTTGGCCTAAAAGTGCTTGTGCACAGTCTAGTACACTACAAAAGTTGCATCCTTATTTGCAACAATGGCATTCTCTCCATACTAGCCCATTATCTGAAGATTTACATAAATTATTGGGGCCAGTGAACTAGGTAGTGAATCTAAACTCCCATACATCATCCATGCCAACAATAGAGAAAATACCCTAAATAATAGATGATGTAGGAGCCCCATAGGAAGATGCCTGGTTTTTTAGGTTCCTAGGCTGCTCAAATCAATATGATGAAAAGTTTCTGCTTAAGCAATGGGAATTTATTCACTTCTAAACTTACAGTTTTGAGCCCGAGAAAAATGTCCAAGTCAAGGTATCATCAAGTTAATGCTTTCTTCCTGAAGACCAGATGCTGGTGATCCTTGGCTCCTCTGCTACATGGCAAGACACAGGGCAATATCTGCTGGTCTTTACCTTCTCTTCTGAGTTTCATTGATTTCAGCTTCTTGCTTCCATGGCTTTCTCTTTATCTTCTTCTCTGTATTCATTCTATTTATAAAGGACTCCAGTAAGAGGATGAAGACCCATCCTGAATGAGGTGGGTCACTGAATCACTGATGTAGCCTCATCGAAAGGCCCTACATACAATGGGCTTATACCCACAGGAATAGATTAGATTTAAGAACATGTTTTTTCTAGTGTACATATAATTTCAAACCACTTCACCTGGTATACTCATGCTTTCTGTGGAGGGCAGCCCTCAAGACGGTGAGTGATTGCAGTTCAAATAACTAGGGATACCATATGAATGGTTGAAGGAGAACTTCATAGCCATCAGTGGACTGAACTATGAACCATCTGGATTGTTTTAATCTATAAGCCTATGCCACTTTCCATATGCACCAAAGCTAGGCCCTGGATCATTGTCTGACTCTCTCATGGCACAGTGGCACCCCTTACATACTTTATCTATTTTAGTTGAATCAGCCCTCAACTCTTCTTTATTTCTATTTTTTTCCATCACTCACCAGCCTAACAATGTCAAACTGTTTTAACAAAAATATTGAAATGGCTATTAGTGATACAAGTTTGTATGCTACTGATTTCAAGATAGTAAAAATGAAATAGCCAAATCTGATTTTATTTCTAAGGAACTTACAAAGTGGAAAGGAGACACATCTGTTAGCAAAATAATCATAATCCAAGAGTATGTTAAATATGTTGGACGCTATACGTTCATAAAACCATTGAAATGATGATGGATTGCACACGTCTTATGAAAGGCAATCAGCATGCTTAATTAAAATTTAGCATTTTAAGATAACCATTGAAAAATTGTCATATTTCTAAATGGGGAAGTGAAGGAGCCTGTCTCAGAAATGGAAGAAACAGGATGAACAAGGAAATGAAAGTCATTAAGTTGAGGGTGTAATGAGTTTCATTAGATATCTCCTTGGACTGGAGGAGGGTATGAATTCTGGGTAGTTGAGATTCATAACATGAAAATCAGTTTTGTTCCCTTCTTGACATTGATCAATTTGGTGACAAGAGTGAAGAATTAGAAGTTCAGTCTTGGCTCAAGTTGTTTCAGCATTAATGAGGGAAAATACAGAACCAGAAATCTAATAAATGTCATTTTACATAACACAGTAGAGTTAAGGCAGAGGCCTTAGAGATTTAACTGCCAACAGTCATTAGAAAAAATATATATATGTGCTCTTTATATTTTTCACCTACCAGAAGCATGGACAGAAAGACTTGATCATCTAAGTTAGGTTTCTGAGTTGTCAAATTTAAAGAATATAGGAAAATAAATGCTTATTATTTTTAGAAAATGAGGAATCATGTATATTGGGGATTTTTAAATGAATCATTTTATATCTACATTTTCTATTAAATGAATTCTGAAATCTAATTTGGCTGATCTAATTTGTATAAGAAATCATAGATTTTACTAAACCAAGATTCTTAAGCAAACCATCATTCTAACTACTGCACAGGTGGTTTTACCATACTTATTAGCTTAATACATTCTAGTTTTATTCCTAGAATAACTGTGATAACATATTAGAGGAACAAATATGTGTAACTTCATGTCCAGCCTTACAGTCCACACTCCATAATACTTAGTTATTGAAAAAATTAAAATCTGACTAAAATCTACATTCAAACTTTCATATAGTAACAGAGAAGCACACACATGCAAACACAGCAAACACGCAAGTAAACACACACATATGCACAAGAAACACAATTCTATATATCTACAAAATATTTATTGTACTCTTCCCATTTTCATTTTTGATGGACAGGTCAATTAAAATCCAAAGAGATAAAATGTATGTTAAATTCTGTTGTTCCCACTTCTTTGTAGCACATCATTTTTGGTTTTCCAAGGAAATTTGACAGGTCAGTCCATTGGATTGTAAATGCCATTTAAAAGAAGTGAAGAAGTGTGATAGAAAAGATGAATAAAATATGTCTCATATTTCAAGAAACACAAAATTGTAACATATTGATTGCATTTATTAATTTACATGAAATATCACTAATTCAGTGATATGCTCTGTATTTCTAAAATTTTAAAATGTATCATGATTCTTTAAGTATGTGATAAATGTTATCACTTTTTTGTCCATTCAGTCTATTTATTTTCAAATACATTTAGTCCTGTATCTTTTGGCTTTATCTACCTTTGGTATTTCCTTGACATCCTTTTTATCTGGAATGAGTTTTCAGTTCAGTCATATGTTCTGCCTGTGATTAGGGAATAGAAACCAAGATATCAAATATCTCATGATTCACATTTACTTTCTCAGCTTCTTATCTCAGACTTTTTTTAATTTTTCAACTAGAAAACAAGCTTCTTTAAACTGTGGCACTTGTATGAGTATTTTTTGAGGATAAAGAAGAAAATTTATAGAAACAAATCACTTTCTGCTCTACATCTAATAGCCTGTGGATGTCTAGGGAGTTGAAAATGGATCTACAGTTTTCTTGATTATTTGGTGATGGTTTAGAACAAGACCAAAGAATAATGAACAGGGGAAATTGCTCCTCCTTGATTGCATTCATTTTCTTGGTAATTACTACTAACTCTGAGATCAAAGGGACCCTATTCAACATACTTCTAGTTGTCTATCTCATTAATATTCTGGCAAATCTTGGAATGATCATTTTAATTAAATTGGATTCCCAGCTTTACACACCAATGTACTTTGACCTCAGCCACCTCTCCTGTGTCCTCTGCAATTCCACAGCAATTGGACCAAAGATGTTAATGGACTTCTTTGCTAAAAACAAACCAATTCCTTTTTTTGCTTGTGCCTTTCAATTCTTCATCTTCTGTATCTTTTCAGATGCTGATTGCCTACTGCTGGCAATGATGGCCTTTGATAAGTACAAGGCCATTAGCAAACCCTTGCTTTATACAGTCAACATGCCCAACAAGGTGTGCTCCATGCTAATGGCTGGGGTTTACCTTGTGGGAATGGTGGATTCATTGGCACATATGACATTAGCATTCCACTTATGTTTCTGTGGGTCAAATGATATTAATTCATTTCTTCTGTGATTTACCTCCTCTTCTACTGCTATCCTGCTCTGATACACAGGTCAATGAGTTAGTGATATTCACCCTTTTTGATTTCATTGAAATGAGTACCATTTCAGGAGTCATAGTGTCTTAATGCTATATCATCCTATCAGTTTTAAAGATCCACTCAACTGAGGGGAGATTTAAAGCTTTTTCCACCTGCACATCTCACTTGACTACTGCTGCAATTTTCCAAGGAACCATGCTCTTCACGTATTTCCAACCCAGTTCTTCTTACTCATTAGATCAAGACAAAATAACCTCATTATTTTACACTATTGTGATTCCCATGTTAAACTCCCTAATTTATAGCCTACAGAACAAGGATGTGAAAGAGGCTCTAGAAAGAGTGAAAAATAAATGGTGGTTTTGAGTATCTATATTAAATAATGTGTATGTCCATGTTTATGTATATGTATATAACTGAGGTAATTATTTTCATAAAATCATATGATAAAAGAGTCAAAGTTTTCTCAAATACTTATTTGAAAAAATAGTGTTTGTATTAACTGCCAGTTATACACAATTTTTGCATTTCCTTAAAGGGAAATGTTATATTATCAATCCTGAATGTATATATACTACTTTTTCTCTGTGGAAAACTTACCTGACCCTTATTGTCATGTCAAATTTTATTTTTTCTAGTTTCAAGTGTATAATAGTTTAATTATTCTAAGATGTAGTCAGTGTTTTTGAAGGATCAGTTGCTTATTTAAGTGCTTAATATTCCAGGGTGAATCCAGTAGTTTTATGCTAATTAAAATTACAATCTAGTGGAAGTAAAAAACGTTAATTAAGCATTCAAATAATTCATAAAGAGGGGTCCAAGATGGCATTAGTGTAGGAGGGCACACACTGCAAGCTCCCAGAGCAAAGCGGATTGTGGACGGGGTCCTGCCCGGGAGTTGTGCTATGCACACGTGGAGTGAGAAGCTTGGGACATCTATCTGCACGGATCAACAGCGTGGACGGAATCGTGAGTTTTAAGGCTGAGGATGGTGGTTGGCACAGACAGCTGAGACCCGTGGTTAGAGAGGAAAAATAAAATAAAATAAAACGGCCATTTGGAGCCACGAGCAGGGTGAAAAAGTTTTATTTTCTGGGGATCTGGCTTCCTGGCGCCCCTTGAACCTTGCATGAACAGAACAAATGAACTAATCAGCACCCAGTGAACCGGAGGGGGGGATTCTGGTCGGGGAACGGAGCTGATTTCCCTAGTGACCCAGGGATAAGAGCTGGGCTGCTGTGGAGCCAGGAAGAAGGGACACTTCCCAAAAGAGGGAGGGTTCTGTTGGAGGACAGGGAAGGGTATTTTTTATTTTCAGACATCCATCTGGCTGCCTGCACCGCCCCATAGCTTTGGGGAGCAGATAAGCCGACCTGAAGCAGCATCAGGCTGAGAGCAGATGCTAATCTGCACTCAAACTGATTTACTTAGCAGCCCAGTGACACTCAAGCTCGGCTCCAGAAGGGGTGGAATCGGCCGTTTTTAGCACTCCTCACTGACTAACTTCAGTGCTTCAGCTAACCTGGGGAGTCCAGAAAGTGGGACGTGCTTGATTAATTTCCACGGGCCCCGCTAGGGTCCTTTCCGTAAGGGGGTTGGTCTAGAGGAGGAATTATTTGGGGTCCTGCATTTTGCTAAAAAAATAAAAATTAAAAAAAAAAGTGAGGTCACTTCAATAAATGAAAAATAAATTCTTTTTAATTTAGTTTAATAACTAAAAGCTGTTTCAGGACCTGCATATAGAACCCTGTGTGGAAATTGTTTGATAAACACAAGTAGGCAGGAAGGATCCACGTGGAACTTAGGGGAATCATTGACCTCCCTTAGCTCTATTTGACTGCTTGCCTGTGTGGATCTTGGGTTTCTCTCTGTTTCTTTCTGGTCTCTTGTTATTCTTTCCTCTTTCATCCCCCCTTTACTTTTTCTTCTATTTTTTTTTTTTAATTAGGTGCTGCCAGCTTCTCGCTTCTTTTTTTTTTTTTTATAAAAGTATTTTTTTTAATAAAGTGGTGTATCTCAATGCTGTAACATGATAACCCAATGCTATTTCAAGGTAGCAAAAGTGAAGATTCCTGCTATTTTTTAATAGAAACGCTATGAATGGCAGCACACCTGCATCCAGCTTCACAGGACATTCTCTCCAGCTTCAGAGACTCCTAACAGCCACAACTCCTCCCTCTCCGTGGAGATTAGGTGTGTGGAGTGCGCAGACCAGGGGCGCCTCCGTCAGCTCCCGCTACCACCATACCCAAGAGGAAGGGGCACAGCGGCAGTGTGGTCGGCTTGCTGAACAAAACAAGTCTTTTAAACTTAGCCATTTAAAGAAAACACAGCATTATCAAAATTACAGAGTCTCTTACAGAAATGGAACCACAAGAAGATACACAGATTAGAACCCTGAAGCAGTGAATGTGTTTCTACCTGTCTTGTGATGGAAGGAAGCCACGGATACAGTCCTGCTACAGTCTGCGCTGCTGAATCTCCTCACACACGCTGCCATGATCAAACTAGAACCAGAACTCCCTGCTCTGTACAAATGCTGGTGAAGGGGAGCGTGCACTAGTGCTTGGGGTCAGAGCAGCAGCGGCCTGGATCTCAGCTATCACGTGGAGGTTCTCTGTACTAGAGGGCCACCACCTTCTACAACCCACAGGCCACACACTTTCCAACTGATGCCACCTTCTTCGGGTTTACAGGGAAGGAAAAAGGCATTTAAAACAAACAGTAGAAACCAGCGGCTTCTGATCGTCAAACACTCTATACAGTCCAATCCACCATGAGAAAGAAGTATGCTTCACTCGTCAAAACTACGAAGGGAATATCTGACTCCATTACATTATACACATCTTAATGAAGATTTTTCTTTTTAGGAGGTACTGGGGGGATTGAACCCAGGACCTTGTACGTGAGAGGCAGGTGCTCAACCACAGAGCTACACCTGCTCCCCTGATTTTTGATCTAGGCTTGTTCCTACCACAGATCAGATTGAGAAGATTCTTTTTCTCCAAAGGCAAGGAAAAGCTGGTTAAATGTTTAACAGAATCTACTCTTAATTTTGAATTTTAGAGAAGGACCTGACTTGAATGAGATTTACTAAAGAAAAAAATTTTTTCCTTATTTTCCAACCTCAGGTACAATTAGATTGCAAGAAATCTAATGTTCAGAATTTTTATCTGCTGGTCATTACTATAATTGGGCTTAGTCCACTATTTAGTTTGACCAGGTCCCTTTACATTATTTTTATTATACTCTAAAATGCTACAGATGAAAATAAACACAACAAAGTCACAAGAGAATCACTGGTGTGTGGAGCTGCTGGACCGTGGGTGAGCACGGAAGGATACTCTTGGCTATCGCCAAGAAGGGTCCAACGGTGACCCTTCCGTATTTGACGGGAGCCCAAATTCCAACCAGGCACAGTGAGAATGGATTAGGAGGAACCATGATCCAGCATATTGTAAGAAGGAAACTGTCCAGCAAGCCGCATCCATAACCTCAGGGCTCTCCTTTCAATGACCCAGCTCACTGCTACAGCCTTAGTGTTTTGTCCTCAATCGCATTTTTAGTCCTGAACCATATACTCTTTTCTTCCTTTTGTCTAATCTCTTAAAACAAGTGCTCTGGCCCCTAAAGAGCCGAGAGTAATTTGTAAAGGCTTTCCTCTCTAGAAACTGAGCAGTCAAGAGCATGAATTAGGTTAAGTGGCTTCATTTTCCTTAGGTCAATGCTTGTAACCCAAGGTTCATTTTCCCCACGAATAGGGTGTGCTTTCACTGATAAAATGATTCAAAATCAGCTTATGGAAAAGTTAAAAATGTAGTTTACTGTAAGATATGTATCTTCACATAGAGCAATAACAAACAATTCAATCTAGTTCAAAAAAACATAAATGACTTTAAAACTAACAATATATATGAAGCTCAAGTGACTGCCTTGGATAACTTATACACTGCATCCGAGAGTTTACGTAGGACATTCATTCTTAAGGCAGAAAAATCTAATTTTACATGTAACGACGTGGTTTTTATATCCAAGGGTCATACTGGGAGTAGACCTGAGCAGCCAGCATCCTTGTGAAGGAGGACCTGTCTGCGGTGCCGGCTTCCTCTGTAGTGCATGTTACACGTAGGAGACATACATTTGACAGAACAAAAAAGACACATTTTAACACACACAAAAGGGATTCTCAACAAGAGGTCAATGAGACTAGGCATTCTATTCATGAGGTGAAACTACTCCCCCAACAAACCAACAAACTCCAGCATACTCCCGAAGTGGTTCCTAAAAAGTCTGAAATGTCAAAGAATTACCTTTTGGGGTGTGTTACTTTAGACTCTGGTTTTTAAAGTTCAGTAGAAAAGGTAGTCTGAATAGTTAAAAGCAGTTGAATGTCAACTCACACTGCTACTCAGAGGCGGCCACTTACGATATTCCTGCCTCAACCACAAAATGCTGTGCAGGGAGGAAATCACTATGTCTTAAAATGAAAACGAACCCCCCCAAGACACGTGCAAAACCACTTGTCAGTCACTAGCAAGAATATCCTGAAAGAAAAACACTGTAATTTCAGAATCAAAGGCATCAATGCCAGATACACACAGGAATGAGCCACCTGCCGGGTGGGTGGCTGCATATTGGTAATGAGCCCAGCTGTCCAATGGGAGCCCGGTGGATGCGCTCCTCAAAGTGGGAGGGAGGGACCGAGGCCCCCGCCTCCCTGCTTCAGGGCCGGCATGTGCTCCTTTCACCTTGGTCAGCCTGGCTCCCTGCATCCTGGTGCCAATCCCTTTAAGGACAAAAACAAACAAAAATCCAGAAAACACTCCTGAAGCAGGTGACAGTGACTAGAGCTGTGCAGTACCTTTTGTGTGCCTATTATTTATGCCACAGCTCCGGCAATTGTCAGAGTGTACAAAGATCACCTGCCTACTTTTTGAAGACTTGAATATTTTCCCCTTTCATGGTGGCAGGAGTCCATGCAAGATTTGTAAACAGTGATACAAAATACTGTAAACATAATTTAACAGAGTTTGTATAAAACAGAAGAAGTAAATCTAAATTTACAAGTGGGTAAAAAAAAACAGAGGATGGCTTCATACAAAGTCCTCCCTCCTGAGCCAAGTGATTTTTTTTTTTTTATTACAAATATAATCCTGAGCTGAAAAACTGGGATTTGGGGGAGACCCATCTTTGCATATGAAATATCCAAAAGACGCTTACTCTTTGCTTTTCTCTAGTGATATTCAACTGCCAGAGACAGTTCTAAAGTGTGACTTTGGAGACATTCATAGCTTGGTGTGACGCCCGGGTCTGGAGCCCGCCACAGTGCTCCCGGCAGCAGCTGATGCGGCAGCATCTTCCGCCTCCTCCAGCTCGTCCTGGAGCTCCTGGCTGACACTAGACTGCAGAGCTGCAGGTGCGAGCCACTCCTTCGGGAGGCAACTCTGTAGGAAGGGTATAGAGGAGCTGAAGTAAGCAAGTTGATTGATCCAGCGAGGAATCTCTTTCCCACAAAGAATCTCTGATAAAGCTGAAGAAAAATGGTTGCAGTTTTTATGCATCAAATGATAGGCATTGCCTTTGTATTCTTTTCCCAGTTCTTCTACAATTTTTTCTACGTCATCTTCTAGGAAGTCAGTCCTCCCTAAAACAACAGCTTCTTTAAATTTAAATGTTTCTCCTAGTTCAGAAGCATTTCCTGGGGAAATTTCAAATATTCCAGAAAAGGGGTAAGGATGGCCACCATAAGCAAATTCTCTGCCATATACTTCAATTCCTGAATGAAAAACTCCAATTCCAATGGATGAGGTGCATTCATTCATCCAGTACATGTCATACACGTTGAGCACACCAGCTGGTTCGCCCCCATCTTCTCCCGTGGCCGCCGCTTCCGCCTCGCCACTGGGCCCACGCGGGTGCCTCGGGGCCCTGAGCCGGGCACTACGCGCTCAGCCCAGCCCGCGGCGGCCGAGGCGGGATCATGGGGCCGCGAGGCCACTCGGGGGCCGCCCACAGTGCCCTCTCGCCGGCGGCCAGCTTGTTGCTTCTTTGTTGGGCTTTTTTTTTCAGTAATTTCCTACTCACTGTATATATTGATTCCGTATTACAAACTATCGCTTATCCTTCCTGCGTCTTTCTGCCTTCTGTTTTCTGTTGTGGCTCTTAGAGACAACATTTTTTCATAGGCCCACAACTTAAGGGTGTCAATTTCTATTCCATCTATTGTGATTTCTTCTTTTTTTTTTTTTTATTAGTATTAACTTTTTCCTTTCAGAACTTTCTTTATTATTTCTCTCCCTCATAATTCTAGCCTTCTAAATCACTCCATTTATTTTCCCAGTCCATTGTAGGGACTCCATATTTTTTCCTAGTACTCTACACTGCCTACACAAGTTAAATATTCATCTCATTAAGTCTCATTTTGCCCCTCTTCTAACTTTTATCAATATTACTATTATCCTTCTACCTTTCTTACATCTTTTGATTCCTCTGGCCCTAACCTTTTGCCTTCAAGGGAACACAGAAAGAAGCAAGGAAATTAAATAAGAAGAAAAACTGCCAAAGAGAAAACTTAACTCACACGCAGAACCAACAGCTAAATAAAATTCTAAAGCATAGAGAAAAGCTAATCAACAAAATAAACCCATCAAGATAATATGATGACCAGAGGGCAACAAAAAAACACAAATGACTCTGAGAAACTAGAAAACATATCCAATGCACAAAATAAAAACCAGGAAGCAATGCAGAACATCGAACAACTAATCAAAGCTATCCAAACAAATATCATGGACCAACTTAAAGAACTGAAGGAAGAGATTAAGGATATAAAGAAGACACTGGGAGAACATACTGAAGAAATAGCAAACATGCCTAAAAAGGTAATGGATATGATGGTGAACAATGGCACAAGCCAAGAAATGAAAAAGACACTGGACTTACATGGCAGCAGATTTGAACAGGCAGAGGAAAGAATTAGTGATATGGAAGACAATACAGCTGAAATCGAAGAGATTGTAGAACAGATAGACAAAAAGATAGAAAAATTCCAGCATGTACTCAGGGAATTAACCGATAATAGAAAAAGCACAAACATACGCATTATGGGCATCCCAGAAGGAAGAGAGAAGGGAAAGGAAACAGAAGGTGTGTTGAAGGAAATAATGGCTGAAAACTTCGTAACTCTATTGAGAGAGATGGATGTGCAGATCCAAGAAGGGCAGCGCACCCTAAATAGTATAAATCCCAACAGGCCAACTCCAAGACATATACTTGTCAAAATGTCCAATGCTCAAGACAAAGAAAAAATACTCAAGGCAGCAAGAGAAAAGAGAACCATCACATACAAGGGCAGCACAATAAGATTAATTGCTGATTTCTCAGCAGAAACCATGGAGGCAAGAAGACAGTGGTATGACATAGTCAAAACACTAAAAGAAAAAAACTTCCAGCCACGAATTCTCTATTAAGCAAAATTGGCATTCAAAAATGATGGAGAGGGGGTCAGATGTGGCTCAACTGGTTGGGTGTCCGTCTCCCATATGGAGGGACACGGGTTCGATCCCTGGGACCTCCTGTTAAAAAAAATAAAATAAAATAAAACAAATAAAATAAAATAAAAATAAAATTATATATAAAAAAAAGATGGAGAGTTCCAAATATTCACAGATAAACAGAAATTAAGAGAGTATGTCAAGAAGAAACCAGCACTTCAAGAAATATTAAAGGAATATCTACAAGTTGAAAGGAAAAAACAAGGGAGAGAGAGTTGGTGGAGAGTTTAAAAACAACTGAAAAGACAAAAAGAGAAACAAAACAACATATGACATACATTAACTCAAAGATAAAATGGCTGAAGTAAGAAATTTGTTACGAGTAATAACACTGAATGTTAATAGATTTAATTCACCAATCAAAAGACACAGTTTGGCAGAATGGATAAGAAAATATGATCCATCTATATGTGGTCTACAAGAAACCCACCTTTGACCCAGGGATTCAAGGAGGCTGAAAGTGAATGGCTGGAAAATCATTTTACAAGCTAACAATAGCCAAAAAAGGGCAGGAGTAGGCTATTCTAATATCAGACAAAATAGACTTTAAATGCAAAACTATTGTAAGAGACAAAGACAGACAGTACATATTAGTAAAAGGAGTAATCTCTCAAGAAGAGAGAACAATCATCAACATTTACGCACGTAATCGAGGTGCCTCAAAATACGTGCGGCAAACTCTGGAAAAACTAAGAAGAGAAATAAATGCCTCTACAATTATAGCAGGGGACTTCAGCACACCACTATCATCATTAGACAGAATATCTGGGCAGAGAATCAATAAAGAAACAAAGGCACTCAACAATACGTTAGAAGACCTGAACTTAATAGACATATACAGAACACTACACCCAAATATAGTGGGATTTACATTCTTCTCGAGTGCACATGGAACATACTCCAAAATAGACCACATGCTAGGCCACAAAACAACACTCAATGAATTCAGAAAGATTGAGATTATACAAAGTAATGTCTCTGACCACAACGGAATGAAGTTGGAAATCACTAAGGGCCAGATAAACAGGTTAGGCACGAGGATATGGACGTTAAACAACACAATCTTAGACAAACAGTGGGTCAAAGAGGAAATTTCAAAAGAAATCAGTAACTACCTTGAAACTAATGAAAACGACAACACAACATATCAAAACCTATGGGATGCAGCGAAAGCAGTCCTGAGAGGGAAGTTCATAGCCATAAATTCATATGTAAAAAAGAAGACAGAGCTAAAATTGAAGACCTGACTGCACACTTGGAGGAATTGGAAAAACAAAAACAAACTAAACCTAAAAGAAGTAGAAAGAAGGAAATAACAAAGATTAGAGCAGAACTAAATGAAATAGAGAATAAGAAAGCACTGGAAACAATAAACAAAACCAAAAGCTGGTTCTTCAAGAATATCAACAAAATTGACAAACCCTTAGCCAGACTAACAAAGAAAAAGAGAAAACAGATGCATATACCTGAAATAAGGAATGAGCAAGGTGATATCACTACTGATCCCACAGAAATAAAGAGGATACTTTGAAAAATTATATGCTAACCAGAATGACAATTTAGAGGAAATGGACAAGTTTTAGAAACCCACATACAGCCGACATTGATGAAAGACGAAATAGATGAACTTAACAGTCCAATTACAAGTAAAGTGATAGACTCAGTCATTAAAAACCTCCCAACTAAGAGGAGTCCAGGGCCAGATGGCTCCACAGCTGAATTCTACCAAACATTCCGGAAAGAGCTAACACCAATTCTACTTTAGCTCTTCCAAAAAATAGAAGTAGAAGGAATATTACCTAACTCATTCTACGATGCCAACATTACCCTAATACCAATACCAAATAAAGATACCACAAGAAAGGAAAATTACAGACCAATTTCTCTAATGAACCTAGATGCTAAAATCCTTAACAAAATACTTGCTAATCGCATTCAACAACATATCAAAAGGATTATACACTATGACCAAGTGGGTTTCATCCCGGGTATGCCAGGATGGCTCAATATAAGAAAATCAATCAATGTAATACATCACATAAACAAACTGAAAGAAAAAAAATCACATGATCATCTCTATAGATGCAGAAAAAGCACACTTTCCTCATAAAAACACTTCAAAAGATAGGAATAGATGGAAACTTTCTGAAAATGATAAAGGGTATATATGAAAAACCCAAAGCTAACATCATTTTCAATGGTGAAATCCTAAAAGCCTTCCCTCTGATATTGGGAACTAGACAAGGATGCCCACTATCACCACTCCTATTTAACATTGTCTTAGAAGTACTTGCACGAGCACTGAGACAAGAAAAGGACATAAAAGGCATCCAGATTGGAAAAGAAGAAATAAAAATTTCATTATTTGCAGATGACATAATCCTATACATAGAAAACCCTGAAAAATCTACAACAAGGCTTCTAGAACTTATAAAGCAGTTCAGTAATGTTGCAGGCTATAAGATCAACGCTCAAAAATCAGTAGCAATTCTGTACACCAATAATGAGCAAACTGAACAGGAAATCAGGAAAAAAATACCATTTACAATAGTAAATAAAGGAATCAAATACCTAGGAATAAATTTAACTAAAGATGTAATTGACTTATATACAGAAAACTACACAACACTGTTAAAGGAAATCAAAGAAGACTTAAATAAATGGAAAAATATTCCCTGTTCATGGATAGGAAAACTAAACATCATCAAGATGTCTATCCTACCCAAACTAATCTACAGATTTAATGCAATCCCAATGAAAGTCAACACTCTATTTTTTCTTGAACTGGAAAAACTAACCAGAAAATATATTTGGAGAGGCAAGAGGCCCCGAATTGCCAAAGATATATTGAAAAAGAAAAATGAAGTTGGAGGTATCACACTACCTGACTTTAAAACATACTACAAAGCTACAGTGATCAAAACTGCGTGGTATTGGCACAAGGATAGATCTACTGACCAATGGAAGCGAATTGAGAGTTCTGATATAGATCCTTGCATATACAGTCATCTGATATTTGACAAGGCCACGAAGCCCACTCAGTTGGGAGAGAAAGGCCTCTTTAACAAGTGGTGATTGGAGAACTGGATATCCATATCTAAAAGAATGAGAGAAGAATACCATTTCACACCTTATACAAAAATCAACTCAAGATGGATCAAAGATCTAATATAAGAGCCAAAACCCTAAAGACCTTGGAAGATAATGTACAGAAGCATTTCCAGGACCTTGTAATAGGAAATGGTTTCATGAACTTCACAGCCAAAGCACGAGCAGGAAAAGAAATAATAGATAAATGGGATTTCCTCTAAATTAAAACTTCTGCACCTCAAAAGATGTTATTAAGAAAATAAAAAGGCAGCCTACCCAATGGGAAAAAATATTCAGCAACCATATATCTGATAGGAGCCTAATATCCTGCATATATAAAGAAATCCTACACCTTGAAAATAAAAGGACAAACAACCCATTAAAAAATGGGCAAGTGACCTGAAAAGACACTTCTCCAAGGAAGAAATACAAATGGCTAAAAAGCACATGAAAAAATGCTCTACATCACTTGCTCTCAGGGAAATGCAAATCAAAACTACAATGAGATACCATCTTACACCCATCAGAATGGCAACTATTAAAAAACAGGAGACACTAAATGTTGGAGAGGATGTGGAGGAATAGGAACCCTCATCCACTGCTGGTGGGACTGCGGTATGGTCCAGCCACTGTGGAGGACAGTTTGGCGGTTCCTCAGAAAACTAACAATAGATCTTCCATATGATCCAGCAATTCCACTGCTGGGTATATACCCAGAAGAACTGAAAGCAAAGACACAAACAGGTATATGCACACCAATGTTCATAGCGGCATTGTTCACCATTGCCAAAAGTTGGAATCAGCCCCGGTGCCCGTCAACAGACGAATGGATAAGCAAAATGTGGTACATACATCCAATGGAATATTACTTAGCTGTAAGAAGGAACAAAGTGCTAACACGTGGAATAACGTGGATGAATCTTGAAGACCTTAGGTTGAGTGAAGCAAGCCAGACACTGAAGGATGAACAGTATATGACCTCACTGATCTGAACTGAGGAAAGTGAGCAGTCTCTGAGAACCATTGTCTGAAAGATAGGTTAACAAAGGAGAATAAGAGGAGAGTAGGCTTTGAGCCGTCATCCATATGGACATAATCTATGGTAAAGGGATAGAGTGTGGTTGCATGTTGGGGGATGGGGCAGATGAGCGGTGGTGTTCCTGGGTTTGGTGGTGCAGTACTGGCGGGTGGGTGGATTAGGAAGGGCAGGTTCAAATCCCCAGGGTATGTAACTGTGAATCTTGACATTCCATGGGTCGGGAGAGGGTGGTATCATGGGCCCTGGGGGGCTAGGGGGAAGGGAACAGTCAAGATCTAATGGGGTGTTTGGTGGTCATAGGGAAGGTTTTTCATTACCTTACAGTAATGAACACAGGATATGGTAAATGTCATCAAAATTATTAAACTATATCATCTAAATTCTAAATTATACTGTAAATCATTGACAATGTTTAGTTGGTACATTTTGCTATCTGTATAACAGTTATAACAATGCTAACATCCAAAAAAGGGGGGGGGGTAAAATGGGGTGGGGAAGGGGGGGTGGTTTGGTATCTGGGAGTCTCCGGCACTCCGTGTGTAACTTTGCTGTGACCTAAAACTTATTTGAAAATTAAATGAAAAATTGGGAGACAATGGGGATTGAGAGGGGGAAGGTGTCACGGCACACCAGACATCCGATAACACAGTGATAAAAGGAAGGAAAGAAAAGAAATGAGAAAGGGAAAAAAAATGAATATCTATCTATATATATGTATAAATTTTTAAAAGGCATTTCCTTTGCTTTTTTGCCCATTTTTTGAATGTCCCAATCCGCTAATTATATTTTATTTTGTTTTGTTTTTTTTGTTTGATTATTTGTTTTTTTTCCTTCCTTTTGTTTTTTTTTTTCCCCTGATTTTCCTTATGTTTGTCTCTTTCATGTAAGCTTATCATACTTGTGTCTTTTTTCTAGTAAGTGTATTTGATGATTTTCTGGACTACATATTCATGGAGGATTTGGATCACAGAAGGGTTACAATGGGTACTGCAGGGGATTATTGGTGGGAGGTGTCTGGGAGGGGGGTTTCATGGGAATTAGTTAATCCAAATATACATGAAAGATATACAAAAACGTTCAAAAGTTCAAAAGATGGGGCATGGTCACGATGGGTGGACAATCACACAATAAATGAGGGAATCTGAATTCCTAGCCTGGAGAGCTCTGCCACAGTCTCCAAGGGAGCAGCAATAGTCCTCTGAGTGCAGGGACAGTATCTGTCAAAAGAGGTTGACCCACTGATGTGTTCTTTTTATTGATGACTACCTTTGTGAGTCTTTGCTCTTGTAACTGAGACTTAGTCTGCAGTTGTGGGGTGCCTAAAGGTTGTCACCTGAGAGCCTCCTTATTGCTCAAATGTGGCCTCTCTCTAAGCCAAACTCAGCATATGATTGCATTACCTTCCCCCAAATGTGGGACATGACTCCAGGGGATGAGCCTCCCTGGCAATGAGGGATTAATACCAAGTGCCAACTGGCAACACAACTGGAAAAAGACCTTGAATAAAAGGGGGAAAAGGTAAAGACAAATGAGTTCAAGTGGGTAAGAGACTTCAAAGAGAGTCAGGAGGTCATCCCAGAGGTAACTCTTACGCACACCTCAGTAGGAGCTCTTAGAACATCTAAGTGCCTATCACCCCACACAGAGGGGCTCCTGAGAACTCTGGAGACACTCAGGTCCTATATAAGTGGGGATAGACCCAGAGACTGATGCCTTATCAGTGGGCTATATTTTGGAATCTGTGCTTCTGAGAGTAACAGAATTGGACTGAAATAAGTCCTCCCTGCACATGGTTCATCAGTCCCTTCTATTATAACCTATATGTGATGCTGAAGTTTTTAGTTATACTTCCAGAGACGGGAGCCTCAGGCCTACTTATGTGCCAGGTGTGCGTGGAATCTCGGTGGTGCTGAAACTCCTACCCTACAGCTCAATGGACTCATCCAAGTCACCTGGTGAGGAGACAACGATGGGCAATGGCCATCCCAGGGAATAGAGAGGGCCTGCATCTGCAGGCAGGATCATCCCACCCACCATATCCATGGGATATAAGCCCTCTCTCACTTGGAGGTGGAGTGGACCTCACCATCCCAGTCCCCTCAGGATTGGAGGAAGAACTAGGGACTAGAGTGGACTTGATGGTATTCTGTTGTTCACATATGGTGATTCTAGCAATGGAAGAAATTTTAACAATGAGGTGGAGCCAGTGGCCACTTGACACTTTTGGGGCAGGGAGGGGACGAGCAGTTGAAATACAGGGGCTTCTTTGGGATTTGGAGGTTGTCCTGAGTACCGTTGTGGCAACGGATATAGGCCATTTTGAATCAGCACACACCACTCAGAACTGTGTGGGAGAGAGTGTGGTCTACGGTGTGAACTGTGGTCTGTGGTTGGTGGCAAGGCCCCAGGATGTGTAAGTCCATTGAGGGTGGTGGGCCACACTTGTGGGAGATGTTTGTGTGGGATATGGTGGGTGGTGTGGGAGGTGGGCAACCTGGGAATCCCAGTGCGTTCCGTGTAATATTTTGGGTAATCTGAGCACCTCTTAAAATATATATATATAAATAGCTTTTTTGTAAGCAAATGCACATATATGCATATATATTTATATATCATTTTGAAAATGTTGGTATGTATTATGAAAATTTTGATTTTTACCCACAATAAAAAATAATAATAATAATTCATAAGGAGTCTTAAATCATCATGAAATAAAAATATTGCATGGTATAAATCAGATTCAAAATGTATGAATTGGGTAGGTAGAGGAGGAAAGCTTCCCTGGATAGAGAAATTGTTTGTTCCACATCTAAATGATGAGCAAATATGCAATAGGCAGAGGGAATAGCAATTTGAGTGGACTTGAGGAAGGAAACACCTTGCCTTTAAAGAAGAAGTGAATTCCAACATGTTTAGGTTATAAAGAATAAAGGAGAATGTCCTCAGGAAAGTACATCTTTGAATGTTAATTCTTAACTTCTCCATCACTTATTCCAGAAAGCTTTTCTTCCCTTCTTTCTCAGCCAAATTTAATGCTCCCTTGGTATTCACAAACAACCCTGTCCTCAAGGTATATTAAAAATATGATTCTTTTTATTAAATAATTTTCCCCAATTTCTTAATGTGAGAACTCTGTGCTCAAATACTAAATGTTTCATACTTGTTATTTGAAGAATCTGCACCATATCTGGGATAGAAAATGGGATATAAATACAAAATCAAAATATTGATAATATTATTATGTGCTTATTAAAAGTTAGTCAAAACAAAATTTACTGAGGGTATTGTATTTGTCTTGAATGCATTTTATCATGTCTAAGAAAGTACATATAATACGTGTGTTTACTAGAGATAATAGATATATAAAAGAATGCAAATTTATAATTCAGGAAAAAGAGCATTCATCTATGTAGTTTCTTGATATTTCTCTACTTTACCTTACTTGGTTCTAGCAAGACAATAAGACATTCTTAATTGTACTTTATAATTGAAAAAGCTAAAGTAATTGGATATCTTAGACTTGACAGCTGGCATGGAAAAATGCCTTGTGTGAAATCATTTCAGAATGGGAGCAAAGACAAAGAAGCTCCTGTGCTTTTCAAGTTGGCATTTCATGGTGGAACCATGGGGTGTATTAAGGGAAAGCATGTAGGTAGAAAAGGCTATTGGGGAATGCTTGCTTTAGACAAAAGATATTAAGTGTTTCCTCCTCCACCATATTTTCTCAATTAACACATACTCCATTAGAATTGTAATTTATAGCAGTAGCATATCAGAAAAGTGTGTTTGAAATTGATATATTAAAGTTCAAACAAACTGGAAGGAGTATAGTGGATTGCCACTAATATGAAATATGAAAATATGACATTTAATTAAATCATCTCCTTTCCATATGACGTTATTGCATCTAATTATTGTTTGATCTCCACATTGTCCCCTTTTATCAGCCCTATAAATGAATGACAAAAAAAATGGAATTGGCTGATTTGATATTTTGTTTCCTCTCCCTTATTGTGCAATTAGAGGTTGAATAACCAATTATTAGGAATATAATTTAGGAGATTCACAACTCAAATAAGAGTTTGGGAAGATGGGTATGTAGAGAAATTTACCTTAGAATTCTATAAAAATAGTGAGAATAACACATCAAAAGGCTGTGATCTATTCTAACCTGTCTACTACATTCCTCACTAGTTTCTTTCATTCTATGTTTCTCTACATCACACCCTTCTCACACATCTACCAGTACCTAAGACATTTTATCTTCCAAATATCATAGTAACAATATGTATGTATAGTGGGATAATATTCCAGGCATATTCCTATATCTATAGTTCTTCCTCAAGCCTTGTCACTGAAATACCTAAATGTAAGAATGGCACAGGAATGGTCAATTTGGGCATTTATGTGTGTGTGTTTAAAACAATAAATAGACAGATGAATAGCCTGTTTAATCAACTTTGTGAGAATAAAATAAGAATAATGTTCCATGGCACAGTTAATGAGAGGTAGGCATTAAAGCCAAAAACAAATTTTACCTTCCTCTTAGAAATATCTCATTAAGAACATGCTATGACCAGGTGCCCACTGACTCAAATCACTTTGTCCTTTAACAAGTCATTCTTGTTAGACTTCAGTTCTCTCTCTGTAAAAGAGGGTCTCAATTTCAATATCACTGAATTCATTTCCAGCTGCCATTTTTTTTTCTCTATGTGTACCTGATTTTAATGTTGTTTAAACCCATCCCATGATTGAACAGATTGTGAAAAAGAAAAATGATTTGCTTCATCTTTATAAAAACGGAAGGCATTGGGTATCCAGACAGATTTGATCTGATATAGCAGTGACAATGATATCAGTGAGATAGGGAGATTATCACAATGCCAAATACTTTTAAACACAGTCCTTTTTAACTGTTTTCTTATTTACATTCAGACTTTTATAGATATTTCATAGAAGTAGTTACCCAACTTAATTAGTGCTAAGGTGAATAAATATTAAGCTATGACTCACATACAGAATGGCTAAAATGACAATAATCAGAACTAACAGGTATTGTTGAATATGTGGGACAGCCATAGCTCTCACACAATGGCAGTAAAAATGAGAATTGTTATCCCTATTTGGAAGGCAGTATGGAAATATCTAGTATAGTTGAACATATAAATAATGACATAGAGCTAAAAAAAATTGATTGCTAGCTTTATATCCAAGAAAAATGAATGATTATCCACCAAATAGTCACAGAAGCATGATTTACAATAACATAAATCTGAAAATAACTCTAATCCCTATATACATATTATGCCAGAGCTAAGGATGTTTTTTAAGAATCAGATAAAAATATTTTAGATTTTGCAGCCCATAAAGCCTCTCTCATAAGAATTCAAGTTTGTCTCTGCATTGCAACAACTAAAGGCAGTATATAAATGAGTGGGGAAGACTGACTTGTGTTCCCATAAAACTTTCTGAGCTATATTTGCAAATCACTGCTCTAGATTAAATAAATAATCTACATTGGACACAGCAATTGGAATGAAGAACTACCACAACAAGAATATGGAGAAATCTCACAAAAATATGATTTAATTAAAGAAGCCAGATATAATTGTATACAAACAATATTTCACTTTCACACGGTTAAAAATATATAAAACAAATCTTGTATATTGGGCATTAATTTGTGATGGGATATGTGGTTTATTTATGAGATGCTTAGTAATGTCCTCTCTTATGCTCTGTTTTTTTGGATGCACGGATTTTTCATTTCTATAAAATTAGTTAATGTATACTAATTATACAATTATTTTCTAAATAGATTCCAAAAATAAAAGCTATTCACTATCATATTGTAAGTAACTTTGATTTCATTAATATTATTTCCATCTGTATTGTTTTTTACATACAATGTTTTCAAATACGTTTGCAAATTTAATGTAGAACACAAATTTCATAGATTATGGCAATCAATAATTATGCTTTATGTTACTCAAAATGTACTGACTGGCTTGTAGAATAAAAATTTCTATATCAGCTAATGGACAATTCCAGGGGTTCACCAGCAGCAAGGATACAATTCATTTTGTTATTAATAGCATGTAATGAATACTGTTTCATAATAGCTCAAGCCTCAGGGTCAGGCAACTATTTTCTGAGAAGGAGGTGTTTTATCTAGACTGTTGATTACATAGTGTTATTTCAGTGGCAGTAGGGTTGCCAGAAAGCCTTAAAATAGGCATATTTCTCATATTCAAACATCTGATGCCTACATTTCTCCTAAAGACATTGATTTCAATGATAAAAGTGCCATTATGAATTAACAACATAAATCCCTTTGGAAGACCAATTAGGTTATTTAATAGTAATAATGAAGTAGTTATGTAAGCTCAAGTTTTAATGGGGAGAGCTGGAGGGAAGTTAGATTAAGCCTTCTGTGGGGGCAGAAATGTATAGGAAGCTAAGTCTGAGTCCTGCCTAACAGAGTGTGCCCTAAAGATGCAGATGCACTTGAAGGGAAAATGGTTTGGAAAGGAATCAGAAGAAGGTGAAGAAGGACACGTGCCCATCACTCCTCCAAATATGCACTAGAGAAGGAGATAAGGGGAGCAAAGTTCTTGCGTAATACAAGTCCATCAGCTTCTTGTGGTTACCTGGTGGACAATTATTAGTAATTACTCAAGTGGTTTGTGCTGTGCCTTAACAATATCTCTCACAGGAATATTTATAGTATTTTAGTACTGGGGTCATCACGCAAGAATGCCAATGAAAAGTGAAAAGACATTAAAATTGTTACCGAAATCACTTCTCTCAAAGTTAAAAATATAAGAGTTTCACTGGTTTTCATCTAGTGAGACTCATAACTTTATTTAAAGCAAGGTAAATAACCAGAAAAACAAAATCTTATTCCTGTTTACTTCCAAATGGGATTTGAAAAGAAACAGGAAATGATCTTCAGTATTGGAGTGCATAAAATGGCATGTGCCTAATAGATCTTACTTTTTTTTTAACATTCAAATTTTACAATGACTGGATAAGTCACAATTAAATCAAATGCATTGACAGCTTTTACATGGTATGTACTTGACTTTTGTACGTTATTTTGAAATATAAATCTAGAGATGTTCAATGAACACACAACAATTTTTTGTTGATATGAAGAAATAATTCATACATTATAAATACCACTCCAAGCCTGAACAATACAGAGAAAATCACCCAAGGCTGCCACTTTGCACAGCTTCAGTAAAAACAATTACCTTATTTTTCTTTTGCTCCTTATAATTGTGCAATATAGTGTCCATGTCACTTACTCTTCATACTAATCCATATACATTCCACTTTTAATGTTAGGTTTATAGATAACAGCTTATCTGGGCAGTGCCACAGTTTGTTTGCAATGAGGAATTATTTAACTGTGAAAATACTGAGCTCGGCAATTAGAAGTGGTCATGGAAAGAGAAAAACACAGCCTACTTGCTGAAGCCAAAACAAAAACAACCAGAGAACACATGGGAAAATTTTAGGGATTAAGGTAGCATTTGTTTTTTGACTATTAAAAAAAAAAAAAAAAAAAAAAAAAAAAAACTTCAGTAATCTTAAAAAAAAAATTTTCCAGAAATTATGAATAAAGACACCAGAACACAAAATTACAATTGTGTGACCCCAGGCCTTTCCCATCTCCTCAAAAATCAAAGATGAGAAGATAATTGAATCTAACAAGTAATTCTGTAAAACAGAAAGACTTAAAAACCCAAATTGTTTTGCTTTTAAGAAAATTATACATACATACATCTACATATATATACACACACATATATGTGATGTGTCATAAGTCTGCTGAAATCATATAACTATCTACGTCCTAATATAGGCACCTTCCTATGTGCTTCTATCTGCCCAGATCACCTACATTGAATCCTGCCTTTGTTTAGACATACTATTTGGATGACTTTTCTCTTTACTTAGAAATATAAAAATCTGTGGAACATTAATTTTGAATTTCTAAACAATACTTTATTGTAAACACATATTAGCCTTCTTTAACTTGACCAAGAGAATTACTTTTTAAGAGGGATTTGTGATCTGGAACTTATTAAGGGTAAGTGCTTTGCAGTCAACAGAAAATTGATGTCTGTGAGAATCCAGAGATTGCTAACTACATTTGTATAATGAGATTATTAATAAAAACTTTAGATATGTGCAATAATATATGAAATATAGTTTAGACTCCAGTAGTATATTAGATAAGATATGAAAAGTTTCTAGCATTTGGTTAGAACTCCATAATGATCTCATTTATGAGCAAATAATTTTGTCCCTCAAGTTCATTTTTAAGGACATATGTTAAAGAAACACCTGGAAATAAGTTATGTACATATAATTTAACCCATCAGATTTGTTCATAATATGAAGAATTATATATATATAGCATAGTATGCTTGAAATAAATATGAATCAATAGAAAGGAATACAGTGACTCTATCCATAATATTAAATATATGATTATGTTTATTTATGTCCATATACTGTTTAAAATGTAAAATATGATAGCATATACCAGGTAACATGACTAGGCCCAGGGACCTGCTCAAGGTTCAAGGGACGAGCTTCGCCATATGCTTAATAGCCCACAGCTGAAACTTGGGAGAAAGTGGAACAGCTGAGACTAAGAGAGGAGGCCCATAAAGAGACAAGCCTATGCCACAGCTGGGGACTGGGAGATGATGAGCCCAGAGGGGAAGGCATGGACCTTGGCAGAGATTGGCTGCCATCTTGATTCACCACATTGCAGGACTCCATGATCACGAGCAATTGATTTTGGTGAGAAAGCATCTCTGCTGAGACTTTGATTTGGACATTTCATGTCCTCAGAATAGTAATCTTAAAAGCTTGTTTTTACCTTATAAAAGCTGACCCATTTCAGTTGCTTTGCATCAGCAACATTGTGGCAAACTAAGGCATTTCCTGTAACTAAGAGATTAGAAATGGAGAGGAAGGGTCATTTTAAGCTTACTTTTTTTGCAAATATCACAAACTGCCAAAATACATAGAGCCTTAAGAAAAAAATTTTCCTCAAAACCCTAATCACATCCAGACACCTCAATCAAACCACAAGATAAAGAACTCAGTAAACTATCTAACCTGAAGGACAATTGGTGTACCCCAAATATCCACCAACCACAAACAATTTATCTAAACCTGTTCTTTTTCTTTAAAAACCCTTGTTGAGCAGTGCCAAGACAGGGCACTATTTGAGTTGCTACTTGAATATGTGCTCCCTGAATTGCAATTATAACACCCAAATTAATGTCTTTGTTGCATTGCAGTTAAGTTAGTTGTTTCTTTTTTGACATTACATGGTGTCAGAAGTGAGATGTAAAGTGATCACTGATTTGACTCCAAGCTAATGTTGGATTCAATTATGGTACCAGCAAGAAGCCCTTGTGGTCTCTTTTCTCCCTGATGGCCTTGGTTTCCTGTCAATAAGTCCTCTTATTTCCAAATTTCCCTCTTTTTTATTGAGGTTCTGGTCTTTCTTTGGGTGTCTTCTGGTTAAAAGTATTTGATCTTTGTTGCTTTTGTTTTGGTCTGGTGTAAGCATCCATTTTTTAATTTGAGCTTTGATTCTTTTGGTTTGGGCTAGTGGAAGCAGTCATTTTGTGTATTTTTTCTTTTGGTTTTGGTTGGTCCATTGGCCCTTTTATGTCTGCCCTTTTTGGTATACAAGGAAAATTTCCTTGTCTGTTAAGTACTTGAATGGGACTTTAAAAATTCCCACCTTGGTATTGAGCTCTTTTTCAGGAGAGGAATGGCCTCCTTAATAATCAATTTGACTTATATTCTTACCGGGAGCAATCAAGTAATTATTTTGGTGGGCATGGGATAAGCACTTAAATGCTATTAGAGTGCCCACCATCTTTTTAGGAGTAAAATTAGCTTCCAAAGAACAAGATTCCTATGAAAGTATAAGGTGGTCATGGACAGGCTAGATTGACACTAGATCACTAGTTCAACTGCCATCCTTAAGACGATTTTCATTCAGCTAAGGACACCTGGTCATTGGTTGGACAACTAGACCACAGGTTGCTTTCCAGGAAAAACAAGTATTTCAGGAAAAGCTCACTGTAAAGCATCACACTTGCCCAAAATCAAGACAATTCCTCTCAGGTTTAGGATTTAGGATTGTTCAAAATCAGAACTAGCTAAAACAATGGGTTCTAATTCTAAGGATTCTAATGATGCACCACCCTCTAGCACACCAACTGATTTCATGTGCAAAAATTATGGCCCTGTATCATGTAAATTCTTATCCCAATCATGCTGGTGCACTAGAGAAAACCTTAAATCAAAATGGTCACAATGGGAATTTTCTGATAATACTAAATTGGTATATTTGCACATTCTACTAGAAAATAGAGTTTCTAAAACTAAGCAACTCAAATGGGTACTTATTTTAATTGGTACTTGGAAGCTTCCAATTGTAGAAATAATTCTAAAATTGCCTTTTCAAGAAACAAATACTAAGTTAACAAAGATGAACAAAGACTTATCTAAGCACATTATTGACCTTGAAATATTACCTGGAACTCCTGGTTCTGACTGTTCTAAACCTTCTTTAAGCACCTCCTGTCTTTCTCCTCTGTATCCTAGCCTAGCCAAACTCCCATTCTATAGTGATAGTCTATGGATGACACAGTGGGTTTTGCAAAATAATTCAATATTATCATTCAGACTTATGAGCCTGGATACTCAGACCTTTACCATTTAACTCACATGACTGCTGGTGAAGATCATGGCAAAGTCTGGATAAACGAAGTGAATTGGAAAGATCTCTTAAATGAATTTTCAAGAACTACTGACAAACTGAAACATTTCAGCTAGCTAAGGAACCTCATAAGGTCATACCTGAATTTTTTCCTCAAGTTATTGGTTGGAAAAAAATTCAACAATGTACACAGAAACTCCATAAGCCTATGTATGAATATTACAACAGGCTCAAAAGCACCTTTAAAAACAATTCTCAGGTCTTGACTATATTAACTATGAAAAATCTCCCTTTTTAATTCTACTTTTGTTAACAGCCTTTAAGAAGAACTATGTGTATTATTCAGGGGTCTCTACGGAAACAGAATCAACAGGAGATATCTGTAAATACTATGATAGTTTATAAAATTATCTCATGTGACATGAAGTAAACTCTTTCTGCTGGTCCTTACTAATTGCAATTGAGAAAAAAGCATTTGCCAGATCAATAGCTGTATACCAGTTACCAGGGAATGTGTTGATTTGCTCAAGCAATGATACCACATCTGGGACAGCAGCTGCAATTGGAGTCACCACCTGGTTAAGTTTAAGGTAATCTATCACCCTCTACAATCCATCTATTTTCTGCACAGGCCAAATTGGAAAGTTGAATGGGGATGTGGTGGGAATAACCACCCCTGCATCCTTCAAATCCTTGATGGTGGCACTAATCTCTGCAATCCCTACAGGATTCTGGTATTTCTTTTGATTTGCTATTTTGCTAGGTAGGGGCAGTTCTAGTGGCTTCCACTTGGCCTTTCCTACCATAATAGCCCTCACTCCACAAGCCAGGGATCCATTGTGGGGATTCTGCTATTTACTGAGTAAGTCTATTCCAATTATGCATTCTGGAACTGAGGAAATAGCCACCAGATGGGTCCAGGGACTCACTGGACCCACTATGAGATGGACCTGAGCTAAAACTCTATCAATCAACAGACCTACTCTATTAGTCAGCCAAAAGGGTCCTGATGCAAAGCAACAGAAATCTGTTGGCTTTTTATAAAGGGTATTTATTTGGGATCAAAGCTTACAATTACAAGGCCCTAAAGAATGCAACTCAAGGTACCATAAGAGGTACTTTCTCAACAAAGATCGTTGCTGATCTCTGCAAGGGTTCAGCCTTCCTTCTTCCTCTTAAGGTTCCATGGTCACAGCTTCTTCTGATCTCAGCTGCAGACTGGAATAGGGCTAATATCTTTCCAGGCTCAGCTGCTCTTGTCTCTTCACAAAGTCATCTGTAAAATATCAGGTGAATGACTCATCACTCCCCAGGGCACTAGGATAAAAACTCACAAAGTTCTCTCTCTTCTTCTTCTATATCTTCTTCTGTGTGTGTTCTTGATTGAGTTTCCATTTATATAGCCCACAAAGGAGGCAAGGACTCAACCATGAGCCATGCTTTACTGATGTGGTCAAATCAAAAGCCTTAAATTGATTTAATAAGTAAACTTAAAACATTTGAATTTAATAAAATCAAAGTGTATCACACCCAAAGGAACAGACCAGTTTGCAAACATAATCAATATCTTTTTAAAAAATTCATAAATAATATCAAACTGCTACACTGCCATAAACCCCTTCTCTGACTGGCAAACCACAGTGATGTGTTGGTTCTCTTGGAATTAATGTCCCTTTTGAGCCATTGTCTAATAATCTCCAAAATGTGTGATCATTTCCTTTTCCCCAATGCATAGTTACTCTGGTAAAAGACCATAGGTCTCCTTGGGGAAAGGTGGGAGGAAGATTAACAGTACAAATTTTTGGCAGTGCAAAAAGATCCTTCCCCAGGGGGACCTGGTCTTCTCCTCATTTGATGGGCTGGTCTGTAAACTGTCTCAAGTCTGGGAATGATTAAGCGGCTTTGATTCTCTGTGTCTGTAATATAAGTTAGGGTTTTTTTCACTCAACCTAGAACTTTCTCCTTATACATATCAAGTAGGAATTTAATAGACTGCCCATGTATTTCACTTCTAGGTACCCCAGGAGCTATTAGCCAAAACCATAGCTCTTTGTGACTCAGGCTCTTTTGATTGCTTCTTTTAGTCTGACTTTCATGCCCACCTTGTCTTTGGTGATTAACAGCTAGTACTTAACTTTTACCAGCTCGAGGTCTGATCATCCCCATAATGTTTAAGGATTCTACTTCCATTACAGCCTTCCCTATAGTAATATCTGGAGTACAGAGAAGAGCAACCACAATGCTCTTCCGGGAAGATGGAGTTAGTCTTACAAATTAGTTCCTCATGCTCCTGGTTAAAGGTGTGTCTTATGGACATTCCTGGGTTGGGTGGGCAGGACATAAATGATAAATCCATTTCAGCATTCCAATCTCTCTAAGCCTCTGAATTCCCTCATCTACTCAACACCAGAGTAAATTGGGCATTTCAGCCTCAGACATTCTAGGCATTCTTTTGGTCCATGTTTCAGTCAGCCACCCAACAAACTGTTAGAGCCCTTTCTAGTCCCTCGAGCTACAGTGTTAAATCCAGAATTTCTGCTTAGTGGGCCCATATCAATAAATTTAGCCTAATCCACTTCTAACATTTTCCCAGACCCTTAGTATCCATTCCCACACATATTCCCCTGATTTCTGTCTATATAAGTTGGAATACTTGTGCAGTTCTTTTAGAGTATAGCATACTCCCTCATCAGTCACACTTTGTACTTTGCATTTGGGGGCTTTTGATTGTAGTTTAGTAATAGGTCTAGAAGAGAAGAGAGGTGGTGGTGGTGGTGGGGGGTACCAAATAGTATTAGAAATGTGTTGCAAGCTACTGACCTCAGGGCATTCCTTTGCATTTTCATCTGCTGAGACTGTATTAATCTCTTCAGGCAGGTGTTGGAAGGCAGATACCTCAGGGCAGGAAGGAGATTGGTCAGTATATGCTGGAATTTGGCTGGTACCTCTCTCAGGGCTGGAAGGAGGACCAGACCACCAGGATTCAGGACACTGGTACTTGAAATTACTGTTAACAATCTGGACATTGGACAAGAGAGTGCCAAAAAATAAAAAATCCTGAAAACAGCAGCAAGTGCCTCAATGCTTTCTTTGCCCTTGAACAAAGCAAGGTGCCTTTCAATGTGACTGCTATGGCTGCTCCTGAAATACAGCAGAGGTCTTTCCAATTGTTCAGGTCACATCTTTAGTTGAACTAGTTCTGATAACTGGAAATGAGTGTGTAACAGGCGCTAATAGATACTAGGACCTCCTTCTGTGTCTTAATTCCCACCACCTCATTAATTCTCCTCCTTAGAGTACAGAAACAATTCAAGTGGTGCAACTCTTCAACACACCCATGAACATCTTTAAATCCCTCCCAATTCCCTTTTAATAAGGACCTTATCAAGGCACTCATCAATTTTTATTAGTCCTCGTCCCAATTAATTTTCTTAGAAGAGATTTCCTTGGGTTAATCCAAGCACACATATCTTTCTTCCAAAGTGTTCAAATTGACAACAAACAAGGATAAGGAACTAAGTCCTATACATATTATTGTCCTTTCAGTCAAAGAAATAAAATTTAAACATCATCCTCTTTTAGATAATACTCCAACCCCTTTATCATACATATTGCTTACTGATATGTGCCCCATTTTTTCTGCCCCATCTTTCCCTAACTCCCAGTGCCTCCTCCTAGGCTTTAGCTGAATCCAAATTATACTAAATTTCTCTTCACCCAAAGACAAAATGCAAATTAAGAGGATTTTTTGGCCTTTGGGATATTGTAGAAGATGGATTTCAATTTTTTTTCTCTGAAATCTCAATTTTTATATGCCATGTACAAAGCTAAAATATTGAGGCCCTTATTTGGGATGAAACTATTCAAAATAAGGAAATAAAGCATAGTTTTCAGGCACTCTTGTTCAGGGTACCTTAATTACAAATTACTCTTTTCTTCACCTTGTCCATGAATGAGAATGGGATGCTTTAGGTTACTTTACACAAAAGCATAGAGAACAACATAGACAATTAGGATAATATAGCCAGCAACTGGATAACGTAGCCAAGGTACTTCCCCCTTGCATGAAATCTATTGTTGCAATGGAAAACATTAACAAAAAAACTAAGAATGTGGAGGTACCACACAAAGCCTTTAAAAAATGATCTTAAGAATTCTCAAGGAGAGGAAGAAATATACAAAGAAAGAACTAAGGATGTCAGGAAAATGATGAATAAGAATCCTAGTAAGAGATAGAAAATTTAAAAAGGAAACAAACAAGGAAGTAATGGAGTTGAAGGCCACAGTAAACCAAATGACAAATCCCAGAGAGGGTTTCAAAAGTAGATTACAGATTGCAGCTGGCAGAAAAAAGAATCAGTAAATTCAAAGACAAGACAATTGAGATGAATAAGGCTGAGGAACAGAAAACAAAAAGAATTATAAGAAACAAAATTAGCCTAAGAACCTTCCA
Source organism: Tolypeutes matacus (assembly GCA_026826555.1). Taxonomy (NCBI): domain Eukaryota; kingdom Metazoa; phylum Chordata; class Mammalia; order Cingulata; family Chlamyphoridae; genus Tolypeutes; species Tolypeutes matacus. Next base: position 692,389 of record JAKSZT010051399.1, read on the forward strand.
GGACACCATCAAGGTTACCAATATAGGAATTATGGTAGTCCCAGAAGGAGTTGAAAAAGAAAAAGGGGCAGAAGGAAGATTCAAAGACAGGATGACGGAGAGCTTCCCAAACTTATCAAAAGATGAAAATAAGCATTCCAAGAAGCTCAGAGAGTAGCAAACAGGGTAAACATTAAGAAAAACACATCCCATCATATGCTGATCACACTACTGAATGCAAAGTACAGGGAGAAAGTACTGAAAGCTGCAAGAGAAAAACAATGTGTTATGTACAAGGGAGCCCCAATTACATGGAGTGCTTATTTTTCATCAGAAACCTTGGAAACCAGAAGGTTGTTGGTTGAAATACTTAAATTGCTTAAAAAATATATACAACTGTCAACCAAGAATTTCATATCTGGTAAGACTTCCTTTTAAAATGAGGGAGAGATAAAGACATTCCCAGATAAACAAAAGATTAGGTAGTTCATCACTACCAGGACTGCCTTACAAGTAATTCTAAAGGGACCTTCTTAGACTGAAAGGAAAGAACAATAGGCAGTGGTTTAAAGTGGCATGAAGAAATAAAGACCTATAGTAAAAGTAACCATTTGGGTTTTTATAAATGTCAATATTATTATAGTGTATTGTTTGGTATGTAACTCCACTTCTTATTTCCTACCGGTGCTAAAATGCAAATATATAAAAAGTAATGATAGGGAGACAGATGTGGCTCAAAGGTTAGAGTGTCCACCTACCACATGGGAGGTCACCAGTTTGGTACCCAGTGCCTCCTAAAGAAGACAAGCAAGACAGTGAGCTGATGCAACAATCTGGTGCGGTGAGCTGATGCAACAAGATGACACAACATGAGACACAAAAAGGAAAACATAATGAGAGACACAACATAGCAGGAAGAAAAGGTGGCTCAAGTGATTATGTGTCTCCCTCCCACATGGGAGTTTCTGGGGTTTGATTTCTGGTGCCTACTTTAAAAAAAGAAAGAAGATGGGCACACAATGAACAGACACAGCAAGTGCAAACAGTGAGAGGGTGGGGAGAAATAAATAAAATATATCTTTAAAAAAGTAGTGATAAACCTATGGTTCAGGACATACAACATACAAAGGTTTAATTGGTAACAAGTACAAAAGGTAGAGGGATTGGTGGGATATAAGAAAATACATTTATATACTACTGAAGTCAAGTTGGTATCAAAACAAATACGATTGTTATATATTTAGGATGATAAATTTTAACTCCTTGGTAGTAACACGAAAAATACATGAACAATATATACAGATAGAAAAGAGAAGGCTTGCAGTTTGGTGAAATGTTCCCAAAAAATCCAATAAGTATAAAAGTAGGTATTAACAGAAGAATTTAGTTGCAAAAAAAGGTATAAGACATACAAAGGCTTAATACAAAATGGCATGAAAATGTCCTGCATTACCAGTAGTGGCTTTAAATGCAAATGGATTAAACTCTCCAGTCCAGAGGAAAAGATTGGCAAATGGATTTAAAAAAAAAGAAAAAGCATGTTCCAAATATATGCTATCCGTAAGAGACTCCCTTAATTCAAAGAAACAAAGATATTTCCCATTTCTCCTTCTGTTATTTTTTTCTTCCTCTTTTATTAATTTCCAGATTCATTCTTTTATGTTAAGAGAAGATGTAGCTGTTGGGAAATTTGATGTGATTATGAATTCCAAAAATATAATTGGATCATGCTTGTAAACTGGTTTGCTAATCTGGGCATGATTAAGTTATGATTATGGCATTAACTGGGACACGGCAGTAGGACATTGAGCCCAACCCTTTGGTGGGTGGGGAAATCAAATATAAAAGGCAAGGCAAAAGAGCAGATTTGATATTGGAGTTTTGATGTTGGAGAGAAGACCCCAGGAGAAGAGAAATGAGCCATTCACCTGATAGTATACAGCTGACCTTATGGAACAAACAGAGGAGCTAAGCCCAGAGAGGAATGCAGCCCCGGGAAGAGAGGAACCCAAGAAGCCAGAACCCTGGCAAACGTCAGCAGCTGTCTTGCTCCAGCCCATGGCAATGGACTTTGGTGAGGGAAAAAACTTATGCTTTATGGTCTGGTAACTGTGAACTTCTAACCCAAATAAATACCGTTTATAAAGACCCACCCATTTCTGGTATTTCATATTAGCACACCTTTGGCTGACTAATACAGAAGATATATTGTATGACTTCAGTTTTTTAAAATCATATTTGTTTTATGTTCTGACATATGGTCTATCCTGGAGAATGATCTTTGTGCACTTAAGAAGAATGTATTCTGTTATTGTTGGGTGAAGTATACTATACTACATAAGTCTGATAGGTGTAGTTGGTTTAAAATATTGTTGAAGTCTTGTATTTCCTTGTTGAACTTTTGACTAATTGTTCTACCCATTATTGAAAATTGCATATTAAAATCTCCTAGTATTAATATAGAACCATTAGTTTCTCCTTTCAAATCTGTAAGTATTTGATTCATATATTTTGGGGTTGTAATGTTAGGTGTATATATATTTATAACTGTTATGTCTTCTTGTTGAATTGACCCCTTTATCAGTATATAATGGTCCCTTGTAACTGTTTTTTACTTTAAGTCTATTTTATCTATATTAGTTTATCAGATAGCTACCACAACTCTCTTTTGGTTACTAGCTGCATGGTTAATATTTTTCTATCCTATGAAGTGTGAATCACAAATGTGTCAAAATTAAACAACATACTCTTAAACAACCAAAGGATTAAAAATGAAACCACAAGGGAAATAAGGCAATATCTTGAAGACAATGAAAAGGAAAATACAAAATACCAAAACTTATATAATGATGCAAAGGCTGTGCCGAGAGTCAAATTTATGGCTCTAAATGCTTACGTTAAAAAAGAAGAAAGTATTCAAATAAGATAAGTAACCTCAAAACAGAAAGAAGTACAAAAGAAAGATCAAACTAAATCCAAAAGGATCAGAAGAAAAAAAAAATGAGTGAAAATAAATTATAGAGAGGGAAAAAATGCAATAGGAGAATCAACAAACACATAAGTTAGTTCTTTTAAAAGACCAATAAAAACTTTTTTAAATTTATTTTTTATTGTGGGAAAAAATCAGATTTTTCACAATACATAAATACATACCAATATTTGTAAAATGATATATAAATATATATGCATATATGTGCATTGGCTTACAAAAATGTTATTATATATATATATATATATATATATATATATATATTTTTTTTTTTTTTTTTTAAGAGGTGCTTAACTTACCTAAATATTACACGGAACCTACAGGGATTCCCATGTTCTCCACCTCCCACACCTCCCACCACATCTCACACAAACATCTCCCACAAGTGTGGCCCATCACCCTCAATGGACTTACACATCCTGGGGCCTTGCCATCAATCACAGACCACAGTTCACATCGTAGGTCACACTCTCTCCCACACAGTTCTGAATGTTTTGTGCTGATTTAAAATGGCCTACATCCGCTGCCAAAACAGCACTCAGGACAACCTCCAAATCCCAAAGAAGCCCCTGTATTTCAATTGCACATCCCCTCCCTGCCCAAAAGTGCCCAATGGCCACTGGCTCCACCTCACTTTTATAATTTCTTCCATTGCTAGAATCACCATATGTGTACAACAGAATACCATCAAGTCCACTCTAGTCCATAGTTCTTCCCCCAATCCTGAGGGGACTGGGATGGTGAGGTCCACTGCACCTCCAAGTGAGAGAGGGCTTATATCCCATGGATATGGTGGGTGGGATGATCCTGCCTGCAGATGCAGGCCCTCTCTATTCCCTGGGATGGCCATTGCCCATCATTGTCTCCTCTCCAGGTGACTTGGATGAGTCCATTGAGCTGTAAGGTAGGAGTTGCAGCTCCACCGAGATTCCACGCACACCTGGCACACAGGTAGGTCAGAGGCTCCAATCTATGGAAGTATACCTAAAAACTCCAGCATCACATATAGGTTTGAATAGAAGGGACTGATGAACCATGTGCAGGGAGGACTTATTTCAGTCCAATTCTGTCACTCTCAGGAGCACAGATTCCAAAATAGAGTCCACTGATATGGCGTCAGTCTTTGGGGCTATCCCCCCATATATAGGACCTGAGTGTCTCCAGAGCTCTCAGGAGTCCCTCTGTGTGGGGTGATATGCACTTTGATGTTCTATGAGCTCCTACTGAGGTGTGCATAAACATTACCTCTGGGAGGACCTCCCGACTCTCTTTGAAGTCTCTTAGCCAATTGAACTCATTTGTCTTTACCTTTTCCCCCTTTTATTCAAGGTCTTTTTCCAGTTGTGTTGCCAGCTGGCACTTGGTATTAATCCCTCATTGCCAGGGAGGCTCATCCCCGGGAGTCATGTACGATGTTGGGGGGAAGGTAATGCATTCATATGCTGAGTTTGGCTTAGAGAGAGGCCACATTTGAGCAACAAGGAGGCTCTCAGGTGGCAACGCTTAGGCACCCCATAACAGTAAGCTAAATTTCAGTTACAAGAGCAAAGACTCATAAGGTTAAGACCAATAAAATTTACAAACCATTAACTACACTGACAAAGAAAATAAAATTAGAGAGGGTGCAAATAATGAAAATCAGAAATTAAAAGGGGACATTACTACTGAACCTGCTGAAATAGTAAGTACTGTAAGAGGATACTAGGAACAATTGCACACCAATAAATTAGTAACCTAGATTAAATGAGGAAATTCTAAGAAACACATAGAAATACTTACACTGACTCAGGAAGAAATAGAAGCTCTCAAAAAAACAATTACTAGTAAAGATACTGAATTAGTAGTCAAAAATCTCACAACAACAATAACAAAAAATAAGAACAGATGGTTTCACAGGACAATTTTGTCAAACATTCAAAGAGACTCACTTCCAATTCTACTCAAACTCTTTTCAAAAAATTAAAGAGGGGTAACTCTCCCTAATTCATTCTATGAGGCCATCCCCCGCATACCAAAAACAGATAAAGATACCACAAGAAAATAAATATCTGATATGAATATAGATGCAAAATCCTGGGTAAAACACTAGCAAACTGAATCCATAGCTTAGTAAAAAATTTATACATCAAGACCAAGTGGGATTTATACCAGGTACACCAGGGCTGTTCATCATAAGACAATCAATTAATGTAATATACCACATTACTTGAATAAGGGGGAAAACAATATGATTATCTTAATTGACCAAAAAGTCATTTGACAAAATCCATCATCCCTTCTTGATAAAAACACTTAGAACACTAGAAATAGAAGACAAAATTCTGAACATGACAAAGAGCATACATGAAAAACCCATAGCTAACATCCTAGTTAATGGTGAAATACTGAAAGCTTTGCATCTAAGATCAGGTAAAAGACATGTATGTTCATTGTCACCACAGTCCTTCAACATTGTATTGGAAATTCTTGCAATAGAAATTAAGCAATTAAAAGAAATAAAATTATCTCATTAAAAAGGAAGCATTAAAATTTTTCCTATTTGCAGATGACAAGATCCTATATATATAGAAAATCCTAAAAAAATCAACAATAAATTCCTGGAGCTAGTAAATGAAATTAGGCAAGTGATGAGGTACAAAATCAATACCCCCAAGTCAGTAGTGTTTCTATGCACAAGCAATGAACTATCAGAAGAAGAAATCAAGAAAAAAATTAAAAATTACATTTACAATAGCAACTAAAAAAATAAAATATCTAGGGATAAATCTAACCAAGAATGTAAAGAACCTGTACACATAAAATTACAAATCACTGATGAAAGAAGTTAAAGAAGACCTAAATATATGGAAAGATACTCAATGTTCATGGATTGGAAGACTAAATTTTGCTAAGAGTCTACCCAAAATGATTCATAGATTCAATACAATCCCAATCAAAATTCCAACAAACTTCTTTGCAGAAATGAAAAAGCAAATCTTTAAATTTATACAGAAGTGTAAGGGGCCCTAAATAACCAAAATTATCTTGGAAAAGAAGAATGAAGTTGGAGTAATCACAGTTCCCATTCTTAAAAGTTACTACCAAGCCACAATAATCAAGACAGCTTGATATTGACACAAGGACAGGATTATATGCTAATCAAAATGGAGCTCAGAAATCAACACTCACATTTAGGGCCACATGATTTTTGGCTAAGGGACAAAGACCACTCAATTTAGAAAAAATGATCTCTTCACCATTTGAAAAAAAAAGAACACCCCTATTTCATAACTTATGAAAAATGACCCCAAACTGTGCCAAAGAGCTAAATATAAGAGTCAGAAATATCGAACTCTTAGGAGAAAATGTAAGGAAGAACCCTCAGTACCTTGTGTTAAAAACGGATCCATAAACTTAAGACTCAAAGCACAAACAAAAAAATAAAAATAAAAGAAAGAGAAGAAAATATAGATAAATGGGATCTTATCAAAATGTAGAAGTTTTATGTCTCTAAGGACTTTATCAGGATAGTAATACGACATCCTCCACAACAGGATAAAATATTTGGACACCATATATTGGATAAAGGTTTAATATCCCTAATATATAAACAAATCCTTCAACTTACCAACAAATACAAACAACCCAATTAAAAATGGGCTAAAGAATTGAGAAGACATCTCTACAGAGAAGATCTACAAATAGCCATAAAGCACATGAAAAGATGCTCAACATCTTTAGCCACCAGGGAATTGCAAATAAAAACCACAATGAGATACCATTTCACAACCATTAGAAAGGCTACTATTAAAAAATGGAAAATTATAAGTCTTGGAGAGGATGCAGAGAAATAGGAACACTCATTCCTTGTTGATGGCAATATAAAATAGTGCAGCCACTGTGACAGATGGTTTGGTATCTCCTCAGTAATTTGAATATAGAAATTACCATAGGAACCAACAATCACACTTCTAAGTATATACCTCAAAAATTGAATGCAGGGAAACCAACAGATAGTTACACATTGGTAACTTCATAGTAGCATTATTCACAATTGCCAAACTTGGTCAAAGAGCTAAAGAAAAGAGCCAGGACTTATATCCTGCCCATCAACTGAAGAACAGATAAAAAAATGCAGTATACAGATAAAAAGGATATTATTCAGCCTTAAAAAGGAATGAAGTCCTGACATATATGACAACATGGATGAATTCTGATGACATCATACTGAGTAAAATAAAACATATGTCAAATAACAAATATTGAATAATTTCATTGATATGAGTTAATTAGAATTAGCAAAATCATAGAGTCAAAATCTAGAATATATGTAACCAGGGGACAGAGTGGGGATAGGGAATGGGAAGTTAAGGTATAAAATATTCAGAGTACTATATGGAACAGTGGAAATATTTTGGACATAGATGGTGGTGATGGTAAAACAACATTGTCAATGTGATTAACAGCACTGGAATATATATGTGAATACAATTAAATACAGAATGAAGCAGAATAAAAAAATTAAAAAATACAAGGAGAAGGGGAACAGTATCACTGACCCCACAGAAATGTGAGATCATGAAAAGATACCATGAACAACTGTACATAAAAACTAAAAACATAGATGAAAAGGACAAATTCCTAGAAACATGCAAATATCCTACACTAACTCTAGAAGAAAGAGAGGAGCTCAACAAACAAATCACAAGTGAAGAGAATGAAACAGTCTTCAAAAACCTCCCCAAAATGAAAAGCCCATGACCAGATAGCTTCACAGGTGAATTTTACTAGTCATTCAAAGATGCCTTATTATCAGTCTTGTCCAAGCTCTTCCAAAAAATTGAACAGGAAGGAATGCTACCAAACTCATTCTATGAAGCAAAATTCACCCTGATACCAAAAACAGGTAAAGATACTATGAAAAAAGAAAATTACAATCTTTCTAATGAATATAGATTCAAAAATTGTCAGCAAAATACTTGCAAACCGAATCCAAAAGCACATTAAAAGAATTATGCACCATGATCTTGTGGGTATTATACCAGGTATGCAAGGGTGGTTCAACACCAAAAAATAACTTAGTGTAATAAACCACATTAATAGATTGAAGAAAAAAAAATCTCATCATCATCTTGATTGGTTCAGAAAAGGCTTTTGACAAAGTACATCATCCTTTCCTGATAAAAGCATTCCAAAAGGTAGGAATAGAAAGAAACTTTCTCAACATGGCAAAATGTATATATGAAACACACACAGTTAGCAATGTCCTGAACAGTGAAAAACTGAAAGCTTTCTCACTGAGATCAGGAAAAAGATAAGGGTGTTCACTGTCACCAATGTTATTCAGTATTGTGCTAGAAGTTCTAGTTAGGGCAAGTATGCAAGAAGCAGAAATAAAAATGTTCCCAAAGTGGAAAGGAAGAAGTAAAACTTTTGCTATGCACTGATGATATGGTCTTATACCTAGAAATTCCTGAAAAATCCATATAAAAAGTTACTAGAACTAATTGATGAGTTCAGCAAAGTGGCAGGATACAAGATTATTATGCAAAAATCAGTAGTGTTTTTATATACCACTGGTAAGCAATCTGAGGAGGAAATGAGAAATATATATATATTTATAATAACAACTCAAAGAATCACCATTTAAGAATAAACTTAACCAAGGATAAAGGACCTGTATTCAGAAAACTAGAAAACATTGCTAAAAGAAACCAAAGATGACCTAAATAAATGGATAGACATTCTGTTTTCATGGATTGGAAAACTAAACATCCTTAAGATGTCAATTCTACCAAAACTGATTGACAAATTCAATACAATCCAAATTAAAATCCCAACAGCAATTTTTGCAGTAATTGAACAGCCAATTATCAAAATTATTTGTGAGAGTAAAGGGCATCAAATAGCCAAAAATATCTTTAAAAAGAAGAATGAAGTTGGAAGACTATCACTTCCTGACTTTAAAGAATATTACTAAGCTACAGTGGTAAAAACAACATGGCACTGGCATAAAGAAAGACATATTGACCAATGGAACTGAATTGAGAACTCAAAATTAGACCCTCACATCTATCACCAAATAATTTTTTCCCCATATACTGTTGGAAAGATGCTGAGAGCTTGAGCATAAAGGGTTAAGCATTTGGAAAGAATGCTTGCTGGCAGAGAAACAGTAGTAAGTGTCTCCAAGGACACTGCATACTGCAGACATCAGCAGGAGGAAGCAGAGCAGGATGAACTCACCACTAAGAAGTTATTGTATGAATTCCTAAGAAAGATTATCTAGAAATACGGGAACCGGCAGCGCTCTTACGTGCCAAGTAGAGGAACTAGCGAAGGATGCCCTACTTTAGTTATCAGCCCAGTAGTATAAAAAGCAGCTTCAGCTTAAATAAACTTGCTTGCATTCCACATGGAGTGCGGTCCCCTGATCCCAAACTTTCTATTGCTCATTCCTGGCACCATCTAACTCCACATTGAATTACAAGAGATGACACCCAACGTGGGGCTGGACTAGTCTTTTCTCTTCATAAGTGTCATGGAACCAAGGACTTCTGTTGGTGAGTCGAATGGTCCTTATAGCATCAGGGTAATGGGTAATCAGTCAACTCGGTTAGAGGAATATTCCCAGGTCTTGAAGACCTTGTTAAAGAATACAGGGGTGTCTGTGATGACCCCAGAGTTACTAGAACTTTTCTCTTTGGTTCAAAAGCATTGTTACTGGTTTCAGCTGCAAGGGCAGAATGTGTTAAATTTGAAACAATGGAAATTAGTAATGAAGGCATTGCAGCAAGCCTATCAAAAAGGGGAAACAGTTCCTCTTCAAGTACGGGCTTTCTGTCATCAAATAGCTGCTGTCTTAGATCCTCTACAATCTGAAGAGGAGGAGGATGAAAATGTTATTTATACAAAAGATGATGATAGCACTCAACAGTCTGTTTTAAAAGAAGGAAGTTTTGATGTTCCAGAGGGTTGCACTTCTGATCAGGAAGATTCTGTTTTGTTTTCTGCTATACTAAGGAAACCAGCACTAGTTCTTTAAATTGGCCAGCCGCTTTTCCTGTCCAGCCTTTGTATCCTACCCTACCTAAGGAACAGGGAACCGGTCCTGTGGACTCGGGTATATTTGAGAAAATTCCTGTTAAAGACTCCTGGAACCCTGTGCCTCCTTCTACCCTTCTGCCTCCCACTAACCCTTTTATTATATTTCCTGATGGTCTTGATAATAATCCGTGTATAAATCGTGTAATGGTTCCTAATACCCATGCTTCATCACCTCTCTTGAGACGCATTGCACAGGGCCGACGTGTTGGTGATCCTGAAGCCCTTCAAATGTTTGCACAATTCCCATAACTATAGCCCAAATATACCCTGATCAAGCTAATTCTCAGGGAGGTTTTAAATTTCATCACGAACTGCTCCCTTTTAAAATGCTGAAAGATTTAAAACAAGCCTGTGCCCAGTATGGGGTTAATTCCCATTATACTCTTGGTCTTCTTAAAGGGCTGGCTCAGGCAGATAGACTAATCCCATGGCACTGGGAGATGCTAGCTTGTACAGTTCTTAATTCAGCAGAATTTTTACAATTTAAAACTTGGTGGGATGATGAAGCTAATAATGTAGCACGATGAAATCAACAGCAAAATCTACCAGCTATTACCACTGAACAAATATTAGGAATAGGTCAATGGGCTGGGGTTCCTCGCCAAACTCAATATGATGATATTGCCATTGTACAAGTTCAATTGTGCTGCCTAGCCACCTGGTGACAAGTCTCCACCCCCAGACAGGCTGTACAATCATTTTCAAAATTATTCAAGGAAATACTGAACTCTATGTTGAATTTGTAGCAAGGCTGACAGATGTAGTCAACAAGACAGTAACTCAACCTGATCTTAAAGAAATGCTTATTCTGATGTTGACTTTTGATAATGCTAACAGTGAGTGTAAAAAGGCTTTACATATGATAAAGGCAAATGGAGGTACTTTACAGAATTATAAAAAGGCATGCCAAGACATAGAGTCTAATACATATAACATGACCCTTCTTGCAGCTGCTATAAAGGGACATAGTCCTATGACTAATAACTCAAATTGCTTTAAATGTGGGAAACCAGGTCAAATGTAAAATGATTGCCGGGCCAAAACTGGTGTGAGAGCTCTATCTAGAGGCAATAATAGATCAATACCAACTCATGTGTGTCCCATATGCCAAAAAGGGTTACACTGGGACAAGGAATGCCATTCTATCTATCATAAAAATGGCAGTCTCATTAATAAATCAGGAAACTTCCAAGTGTGCCTTGCTCAAGACCCTCAAACAAACCATATGAGCATATTTCCCAACCTAGCTCAAATCTACATAGTCAGCAACAGAGCAGCTCACTCCCGCCTGTAACAGAAATTAAAGCAGTTACCAAAGGCAGTGCAGCTGTCGATCTTCCCTCAGCTGAAACTAAGTTTATTACTCCTTCACTGGGTATACAAAAAATAAGGACAGGAATTAAAGGGTCTATCCCAGAAAACAATGTAGGTTTCATTATTGGCTGTAGCAGTCTTACGACCCAAAGTGTTTTAGTATAAACTTTAACTCCCTATAAGATTGAATCAGGAAATCATATAGCTCAACTTCTTTTGTTACCGTACCGTGCTTTTATTATTAAAGAAAAGAAAGTAATTTTATCCTAAGATAAAATAACTAGTTATTAAAACAAAGTAAAATGTGGAACAAAACCTGAATGGATACAAAAAGTTCAAAAAGCTTGTGGAAAAAGAATTTTTGTGGTCAAAGTTAAGTAAGATTTAAGTGGTCTATCCATAAAAATTTAAAAGCTTTAATATCAAACAGTTTAGTAATACAAAGTTAAAGTTTTATTCTTTTTCAAAATTTCTCAAGTCATCAATCTGTTTGGGTAAAAGTTTACAAAAAGTAAATTAGTATGCAATAAAAAAGGTCTGTTTTATCAAAATAGCTTATTGTATTTTAACAGTATCATTTCTGTGGAGAAACAAGTCTTATCACTTGAAAGAACATAATGTTCAAACTTGCTTTCTCAAAGTTAAATTCAGTGGATCTCACGCTCCCCCTATTCAGAGGGGCCCATGCATCCCCTATGCAGAGAGGCTCATGTGCCCCCAATTTGGAGTTACACAGCTTTTATTTTCAAACTGTTACAAATGATTTAGTCTTTTACCTAGAAAAAGATAAAATACTAAAGATAGTTAAGTTCATGAGATATATTATAAGTTGAAGGAATTATTTAAAACTGTTGTATAATTAAAAGAGATTTTCTGATTTTATGACAATTAAAGTTATATGAATAAAAAGTTTATATAAATACTTTAAAAGTGTATAAAATTCTGGAAAATTTAAAAATCTTTCAGTATAATATTAAATAAAAGTATAATGTTATTAATCATAATTTTAATTATTTTAAAATAAAAAAGGGGCCTATAACTACAAAAAGAAAGCAGCCATTAGAGGCTGCTGGGGTAGTGCATAACAGTAAATAATAGTAAAGTAAAATAACTCTACTGCAGCATGCAGCAGTCCCAAATATTGCTAGTTTGTTGCAAAAAATTAATATCCAATTATGTCACTATCACTTTGTTTTAAAACATGCTAAGGCTTTCTTTAATATCTTCTTAAACAAGCCAGGCCAGCCCACATTCCTCTTCCTGTAAAACACTCAACAATAAATCAAGTTTATATTCAACACTGTGAGCAATAGCCCCAATTCCAATTATAATGTTAATAACAAAACCAATGCAAGTATTAAAATTGCAAGTTAATGTATTACCCCACAGCCCAAATAGGAAATATTAATTTGTTTTTACCTATGCCTCAAACTATACAAAATAAAGAAATTAAGGTCATTCTAATCATGCTACTAAGAATCTTAAATGCTTAAGAAATAGAAGTTTATTCATTGGATGTCTGCTAGTTAAAACTCTTATTATTGTTTGTTGTTCTATAATCTACTGTAGTTATGAATTATGTGTAACATACTTAAATAATAATCAGAACTTCAGTACAATACATTTCATACTTAAGTAATTTAATAACTTGTATATTACACATAAATGTGTTTTATTAAATGTATATGTAAATCTCTTGTTTTGAGTTTGGACAGTCCTGAAACCAAATATATTAGGTAAAAGTTTGGTAAGTATTGTTCAAGTCTAAAAGTAAATCACCATGCAGAAAACTTTGTTAATCAACAAACCAATGCCTTACTAGTTAACACTTTTCATATTTCAGGAAACATATTGAATATTAAAATAGTAAGCACATCAAGGATGTTTTGTAACAAATTAAAAAAGATAAAGTGCATTTCACAGGATGTTTTATTCCTCCCTGTGGTAGCTGGCCACTCTCCCAGGGACTGATGCATAAACCTTAAAATGTACTGCCCAGGGAGTGTTTTGTTCCTTCCTGAGGAGGCTGGCCCCTTCCTCAGGAATTAGCAAAATACTCACAAGTTGGCATCTATAGTATCAAATTCATTAATCCTAAACACAGTCAACCAAAACTCTAGTATCAGTTGCTAATTCAACACTTCTTAGCTAAAAGCTAAATATTGGTAAGCATATATATAAAACTGCTATATTTTTCTGTCATTCTGTAACTTTGTTCAATATTGACTTAATCTTTTAATTAATTATGTTATTTATGTTTCTCACTCTAATTGTCAGTATAAGTTTATTAAACTAAATATGCATATTAACATTTATCTTGTTAATCCAGGACTCTAGCCAAAAATAAGCCAAGTTTATCAGTGTGTCCCCTGGTTTGGTAAGCATGTAAATGTATGTATACATATCTGAAAAGATTGGAATATAACAGTTAAACCCCTGTTTATAAACAATCCTTCACTTATTTTATATTCTTTAATTATTAACAAAACTACACTAACTTAATATCAATAAAAGATCCTGCCACAAGAAATGTTCCATACACCCACCATGTGTCAATATTATGTCTTTAAGGTTTTATGCCTTACTCATTCTGCATTCCCACAAGCATGTATTTATCCTCATTGCAGGCCCCTCAAAAACACTTTTAACACAATTCCATAATCATCTCCAAATTTCTCTTACCCAAGCAAACAACCCTAAGGGTCAAGTTATTGTTGAAAAAAGTAATCACACCCTCAAATTGAAAGTTACAAAAACAAAAAGGGGGAAATGGTGAGGTGCAAGAACAATTATATAAACCATTATTTACAATAAATTTTCTAAACCGAAGGTCAGAATCAGATACATCAGCAGCAGAGCATTTCTGGCAAAAATCAGACAAAAATACAGAAACAAATGTTAGACAGCTAGTTTATTGTCTAATAAACTAGAATGAAGAATGAAGATAGTAATCAACGGGGGATGGCAGAAGTTAAGTTAGGATATGGGGTTGAGGTTTCGCACTTATCATTACAGATAAAGGAGATGAGCTTTGGTTCCTGTACAGACATCTGAAACCTAGACATGAACAAGCCAAAGAAGCTGACACAAGAAGCAGAAAAGATGGTAACTTCTAAAAGGCAGAATGTCACTCTAACACATTTATTCCTTGCTATGCTTACCTTGACCACAACAGCAGTAAGTAGTGCACCTTCACATAATTATACATATTGGGCTTATATTACTAATACACCTTTTTGGAATTGTTGACTTGGAGGGACAAATCCTACCCTGTTTATATTAATCAGTCTTTTCATTTTTCTGGGCCTGTTGATTCTCACCTTCCTCTAAAACCTGAGAAGGAAGGGAAATTTATTGAAAATTTAACCTTGCCTTTTCTTGAATGACCTATCTGCATAGGATCCATCAATCCATGTATACAGTCCCAAAATTGTAGTATGGTTATAACTGAAAGAAATCAAACTGAAATTTATATTCTTATATTCCCTTCTCTACCCTATCAAACAAAAGATATGATAAATCATACATGTCCAGTATCAAACAGATTACAAAGTGATAAATGGCATACATGCCATGTTTCATATGAGGTTGTGCTCTTTAATGATTCCTATGGAATTGTAAAGGATTGGGCCCTTATAGGGATACCAAAACTTAATGTAGACACAACCATAAATTGGACTTATCAGGGAAGACTTATCCCAAAACCTTGGGATGACTGCTCCAGGAAAAAACAAAAGAATTTATGGAAAGTATTTTTGGGATTAGCCCTTACTTATACATTAACTGGGGAGAAAGGACCAGCAAATACTACCCTACACTGGAATGGTAGCTCACATCATAAAGTATGTGTATGAGATCCCATTGTTTTCATGGTAGGAACAGTGAGCATTAATCAAACATGGTTTTTCTGCAGCAACTGTTCCCTTTACATTTGTGTATCAGAATCTGTTTTACAGGAGAATTCTATTGTGGTTCTAATGGGACAATGGAATCATGGAATATGCCTTCCAGTTCACATGAATCACTGCTGGCAGTCTTCCCCTGAGAGCCAAATCCTTTGGCATTTCCTTAATCATTATTTGAAAAGAACCAAACATTTAATTGGATTAATAATAGCTGCTGTGTTAGGGCTTATTGGTATTATTACAGCTGCTGCTGTGGCAGGAGCTGCCCTATGTGAGACTATCCAAACACAACAATATGTTAGAAATTGGCATAAAAAGTGTAGTGAGCTATGGCATAGTCAGACATACATTGATGAACAAATTAATAATAGGCTTAATGACTTAGAGATGGCTATTACACAAATAGGAGATCAGGAATATAATCTAAATTTAAAACAAGGATTGAAGTGTGATTGGAAAGAGAGTACTTTTTGTATCACTCCTCTCCCATACAATGATTCCCACTATGAATGGGAAAAAATTAAAAATCATTTAATAGGGCATCACACAAATTTATCTATATAAATTATAGATTTGCAAAAAAGGATTTTGAGCATGTCTCAGAATCAACTTACTACACTTCCAGGTAGTGAATTTTGGCAATCAGTGACAGATCAATTAAATAAAATAAAATAAACCCCTCACATTGGTGGAAATCAACCTCTGTACTTGCTAACTTTGGTGTGGTGATCATTGGTGCTCTGTTACTCTTAACTGTATTAGGAGAGATTCACAAATCTCTGTTGTCCCTCTTTAATAGGGCTGGAAAGGCCAGCCATGCCAATAACTTGATTCTGCTTAAAACCCTTAACTCTCAAACCCCTGTCCATGGAGCTTGGCTGATGACCAGTGACAGGTAAGACCTTAAGATGAGGGCAACCTAAGACAGGCACAGTCACCCTGGACAAAAACAAAAAAGGGAGAAATGTTGGGAAAGATGCTGAGAGCCTGAGCATAAAGGGTTAAGCATTTGGAAAGAATTCTTGATAGTAGAGAAACATTGGTAAACGTTCCCAGGGCATTGCATACTGCGGACATCAGCAGGAGGAAGCAGAGCGAAATGTACTCATCACTAAGAAGTTATTGTCCTAAGAAATATATACACAAGACTATCTAGAAAGAAGGAACAGGCAGCTCTCTTGCATACCAAGAAAGGACCAACTAACAAAGAACGCTGTACACTAGTTTTCAGCTTTGTAGTATAAAAACAGCTTCAGCCTAAGTAAACTTGCCTGCATTCCACATGGAGTGAGGTCCCCTGATCCCAATCTTTCTTTGCATCATTCCCGGCATCATCTACCTCCATGTTGAATTACAACACCTATCTATTTTAATTTATGAAACAGAATGACCTCTTAGGATATTGATGAGAAATGAAATAAGGCCAACTCCTTTAGTCTTTAATTTTTAATATTTTTTTCTAAAACACTGGTTTAAATGGCCATACAGTAAAATTATTTTCCCAATATTTGTACTATATGAGCATTTTATTTTATTTATAATAACATTAAATACAACTGTACACTTTTATTCTATTATAACTTTAACAAAAAGCCTTTGCAATGGCAGTGCATATCTCAAAGGACTGGAAAAGTAACTTCCATCAAGCACTAGAGGGAGTACCTGGCACACAATAGAAGCTCAACTATGCTTACTGATAGAAGTAATTGAGAAACTTGAAAATTATTTCTAGGAGGTCAGCTGACATCATCCCATTGTTGTAACTTGGGAAGGGCTGATAAGTGGAGACTGGCAGGGTGTGATATCTGGTCTTCATCCATGTGTGGGGTTGTTTTGTCTTTATTACTTGGGGGGGGAGGGTTATCTAAATTGTCTACATGCCAGGAAGTGGATGTGGCTCAAGTGATTGGGTTCAAGTGATTGGGAGGCACTGGTTTGGTACCCAGTGCCTCCTGGAGAAAGTGAGCTGGCACGGACGGCAGGCATGGCAAGCTGACACAACAAGATGATGCAACACAAGAGACACAAAGAGGAAAGACAATGAAAGACACAACAATCCAGAGAGCTGAGGTGGCTCAGGTGATTGAGTGCCTCTCTTCCACATGGGAGAACCCAGGTTCAGTTCCCAGTGCCTCCTAAAGAGAAGATGAACAGACACAAAAAGCACACAGTAAATGGACACAGAGAGCAGACAGCAACACTGGAAGGTGAGGGGGTGTGGAGTATAAATAAAATAGATCTTTTAAAAAAATAGTCTGCACGTTAAATTCTATAAAAGAAGAGAGGTAGATCTGAATAGACCCAAACAACTTTGAGACCTAATATTTGCATTAGCCAAAGCTTCAAGCCAATCTAAGTGCAAATCCTCTCCCTGCTCCTTACTATGCACCCACCTGATCTTTTTGAGCACAACAAGGGCAAGTGGAAATTTAAAACTATAAAGTGCTTCATTCTCCTCCCTCTTGAATATCATGGAAGACTTCCTCCTCCCTTCCATCTCTTAATATTTACTTTAGAAACCCTGTAATTATAAATATTCTTTTTGTCATTTTGAACTGTAATCAAAGAAAATATTCCCCCAGTCTCCCAGTTTCCTAGGAAGAGAGTAGCATGACTTTTAGGAGGTTCTTGGCTCCAAAGTCTAAACCTATCCCTACACTATCTTCAGAGTGTGTATGTAATAGGTTGTATCCCTTGGCCTCATAAAAAAGCTGAGCTCATTTTGTCTTTGTAATCTCTTTGCATACTATCTATATTGCATCACATTCTGGTTCAGGGCTTATTCAAAAAGATTATTTTTTTATTGCTAACTTTGTGGAGAGGTTTTCTGGATTGGGAAAAGATTTTGTTTTTAATTATGTTTTTCCCAACAGCATCCATTTCCATAATTGTGAAATATGGGGGATAATGAAATATGCCCTATAATTGTTATTAAGAGAGGAAGTAATGCATGTAAAATATCAGGTACAGTTCCTGGGCTAGGACACATCTTTTTTCTCCTTCTTCCTCCTTCACTATCTCCATTTCATTATTACTAATTTTATGATTAGCACCTTAGACTAACGTGATCCAATTCATATATTTGTGGCCTAATTGGGTTTCTCAGTCATGTTCTAGGCCATGATACTCCTTCAGAAATATGACATACAGGATGAGCCCACTAATGAAATTAGCATACCAGCATCTGCCATCCTTGGTTCGATTGTGGAACTGTGAACAGAGGAGGAAACTTTTCTTATCCTGGAATAGAGGTGGAGGAGACTGTTTATGTACTCTCTATTGAAGCTGGCTGTGCATATACTGATTTGGGCAGTGCTAGAATCTTCCCCCTAAACCTACTGAACTTTGTCATAAAACCTGAAGTTTCAAAAGGGTTAATTAATATTGACCTGCATTAAGTCATTATCTCCAAAAATGTTCTGAGTGTGGTATAAAAATTTCTGTGATCTCATCTAACCTCATCTTTACTGTTCCCCAAAATACACTCAACAGTACAGACACACATATGAAACTTCCACCAGTTCTGCCCGCCCCCCATTCCATTCCTTGCTTCAACCTTGATAATTGTTGTCTACTTTCTCACAAAAAGACTTCCTACCAGATGTCCAGTGTCTACTCATTCTTTAAGGACAGATGCATGTTTCCTTCTCCCATTCAAACCTCTCATGGCACACATGAGCCTTCCTCTCTTCCTCTAGTACAGTCTCCTCTCTGGTCTGTCCTCCATGATCAAGTATGATAATTTGATAATAAACTATTACATTTATTTGTTTAGAAAGATTTATTTACATTCTATGAAATACTCACTTCTTGAGGGCAGGGCCCAGATCTTAGTTCTACTGCATGTTCTTAGTACCTGGCTGAGTGTCTAGACACAGTTAAAGTTTGATAATTTTGGTGACAGGTGAAGAGCACTAGGAGAACTGGTTTTGAGTTTTGGCTTTGTAAGACTTCACATTTGCAACTTGTCTTATGTAGGTAAAAACATTTCTATATCTCAGGTAACTCTTTTGTAAATGGGAGTGATAATTACCTTTATTTCACAAGATTATTGTGAATGATAAAATGAGGTGAAAATTGTAAAGCTGTGAGAAGAGTTTTGGGCCCATGTTAAGTGTTCAATAAGGATCACTGTGATAAATAATGGAGAAACATGATGAGCTTTGAGAAACATTTATCACTATGAATATTTCCTTTTCACCTCAAAATTAGGTACTGATTTGATGAGGCATATGCTTTTGTGAAATATCTCTGTACAGACAGTGAGGATAAGTGACAACCCTATGTAAGGCAATATAGTCATTGTTAGATTACACATTTCTAAAATGTTTGTAGTATAGGGGAAATACTATGAATTTTATAAATTGATTATATTGGGTTCAAGTCCTAACTACCGTTAAATTGTGAGTTTACCTTGGGCAAGATAATTAAGTCAACCTAATATATTTTCTTGTTCATAATTGAAACTACAAGACAAAAAATATTTCTAGGAAGCAATGTTCTAAAAAGTATGTTCTCAATATATAGTAATTATCATCATCTTTTTAAAAAAAATTTTACCTTCTTTTGATTTGAGAAAAACTCTCCTAAATGAGTCAATGCATTGTTAATTGTCTTAGCAGAATGTTTCAATGCTGTGAAACCCTGAGGTGCTTAAAGATTCAAGTACACATGGGAGAAGGATCAGGTATAATTTCCTGGATCCTCTGTGTGCACCCTCATTGGTTGTGACAGTGGAAGTTGCAGTTATGTGTCCTGATCCTGGATGGGGATGCATTGGAATGTCTTTATGTTCATAATCAGGATTGTCTGCAAATGTAAGATCACAGGTATCTTCCAGCAGATGATTTGGGATATTTCATGGAAACATTTTTTTCTGAACCCATATGTATTAGGTGCCCATCTCTGGGCAACATCTGAATCCCTCTGCAATGTCATATTGGTTTTAAATTAAGGAGTTATAACCAAAAAGAAAGCAAACAATAAAAACCACTAGCAACTACTAACCTAATATAACATAAGAAAGAGGAAGTTTAGTGTTTTAGTACCTGTTCTCTGGAGAAAACACCAGTACTTTTTAACTGTTTAACTCCTAATTACTTATCAACTGTGAAACTACTAGCTACTTATTAAACCTCAAATCAGTTATCTGTAAAATCATTGCTCTTAATTTGTAAACTTACTTACGATGAGTATTTATAGAATATGTTAAATCATGCATGAGAAACACTAAGTCAGTGCTTTATTCACAGTAAAGGTGAAATTTCTTTGTTATGTCATTCCAAGAAGGAAAAAAAAAGGTAACCAACTTAGAAATTTGGAATTTGAATATATAAGGGTAAAATGTAATTGATTGTTCTAAATTTTTAAAAAATCTAATATATATATATATATATGTTCTAATATATAGTTAGATTTGTTCTAAACTTCTAGAGTTACCAGTAGTGTGATGTTATTCATTCATCCTATTTTCAGTTTATTCCCCACAGTGATTCAAGATGAATACTCATTTTCTCTCCTCTTTGGTGAGATTCCTTATAGCCATGTAGAGGGCCAATCACACCATGACATAGTTCATTCTGGTGGGATTCACCACAGATCCGGTGATGCAGCTTGTTCTGTTTGTACTGTTCCTTGGAATATAGTGGTGGGAAATACCTTTCTCATGGTGTTGATCTCTAAGAATTCCCAGCTCCACATGCCCATGTATTTTTTCATTGGGACCCTGTCTTTTCTGGATCTCTGGTAGTCCTCCGTGTACACTCCAAAGATTCTAGTGACTTGCATCTCTGAAGACAAGAGCATCTCCTTTGCTGGATGTGTAGCTCAGTTCTTCTTCCATGCTGGGCTGGCGTATAGTGAGTGATTCCTGTTGGCTGCCATGGCATATGATTGCTATGTGGCCATCTCAAAGCCACTGTTTTATTTCCAAGCAATGTCCATAAAGATAATTGCTTTTTTGGTAGAAGCTTCATATCTTGGTGGCTTTAGTAAGTCTTCCTTCATCACCAAAATTACATTTGCTGTGAAATTCTGTGGTGACAACATTATTGATGACTTCTTCTGTGATTTGCCTCCCCTGTAAACCTCACTTGTGGCAGGAATGATGGCTACCAGGCTGTGCTCTTCTTCCTCCTGGACTCCAATATCATTATCCCCACTTTGTCCATACTGGCCTCCTACCTCTTCATCATTACAATTATCTCAAGGATCCACTCCACCCAGGGCTGCCTCAAAGCCTTCTCTACCTGCTCCTCCCACCTGATCTCTGTTACCTTATACTATGGCTCCATTATCTACACATATGCTCACCCCCAATCTAGCTATTCTCTGGACAGAGACAAAATAACTTCTACATTTTACAATGTGGTGTTCCCCATGTTGAACCCTATGATCTATAGTCTGAGGAATAAGGATCTGAAAGAGGCTCTCTATAAACTCTTGAAATAAATTCAAATTCTCTACCTCTAAGAATATGCATGCAAAATTTTTTATCAGGTTACTTGTATCTCAAGCATGGCTGCCATTGTTGTCCAACATGATCAAGGGTTCTTATAGAGTTACACAATTTTCTACCTTGACACATGTCATTTCAGTAGAAATACAGTATGAAAATTAGGACAACCTCAGAGAGAAAAGACTAATATAAAATATAACAATTTATAATGAATATTATATTATTAGATTAAAAACTATCTAAAATGCAAAAGAAAACTCATAAAGAAAAGTAAAAGAATAGCTCACTCTCCTTAATATAAGCAAATTTTGTCGGACTGCTACATGTAAATATATATGTAGTAAATTCCTAAAAATATGAGCAAATATCCTGAATTAATTTCTGTTATTTATCCTGATTGAAAACTAGATGAGTCATCATTTTCCATTGCCTTCATAAAATGTTTAACTATTTTTATATGCACTTTTTCTCCAAGAGCATTAGCATAGAGGTCCAGCAGCACCCAGGAATCACCCTTAGTGCAAAATAGATTCAGAAGGTATGATCTCACCAATGTCTTTATCTTATATATATATTTTTCCATTAATGAAATATTAGTCAAGGCCACATAAGTTTGGTTTTTGTGAATCATTCAAAGGGCTTATAGTTTATTTTATAAGAGATAACTTATAGACATTTCTGCCATCCCAAACTGTGATATTCTGAGCACAAAACCACAATTATTATAATAAAACAGATAACTAAGGTGAAGTGAAACAAATTGAGAAATGAAAATCTCCGTGTACATGTTCTATAAAAGAGAAATGTTTTTATAGAGAATTCAAACATATAGTGTTACAAAGGGGGGTGGTGGTTGCAGATATGAATTTAAGATGTGTTATTCTTGTAAACCCTGAAATTTAACTTCATAAAAGAAGCTAAAAGTGATAGCCAAGATTCCTATTTTAATCCTGTTAGGAGAAGCAACAAAGTTCTTTTCTCCAAACAAGAATCAATATCTACCCTGAGACTATAACCTCAGCTAGGCCAAGTGTATAATCATATTATTTTGTGTCTGCAAAGGTTATCTCAACTCTAGAAACATGTATAATAATAACACCAAAACCCTAGTAAGATGATACAGTAAGGCCAATAATAATCTTAGGAAGACATAAAAATAAATATTAATTTACTATTTAAACAGGTGGAATTAATCTTTGAGAATTATGTGAGTATAAATTCAGCAACAAGTTTTTGATCACTATGTTGTAAATAGTCAATATAGATTATAGTTTTAAAGTATGCAGAATAGTCTGCCTTATTAATTTGAAATTACAGTATAAATTCATAGAGAAATTTAATTTCTTTAATTATACATGAAGACAATTAAAATCTTAAGAGAAAGTGGCATACAAGGTATATCTTTTAGATACGAGTTTAATAATCAAACATTAAATAAATAAAAATGTTCATAGGTGTTTGTGCACAATCTCTTAAAATTTAATGTATTATAGAGAAAATGGAAACACTTGATCTTTCACAACATAGTCCATGAGCCAGGGGCATTTCTGGATTACATTTTCTTGTAATCTGCAAACCATACTTTAATGCTTCTTGCATTCACATTCTGCTTTGTGACTAAACAAAAAACAAAGTGAAGTTACAAAGATCTACATAGCTGAGACATAAAAAATTATAACCATCTAAAATAATTGCAAATACAAATAAGTTTCTATCTGTCTTCTTCACGTTCTGGTCTAGTTATTCTTTCTCAGTATCTCAGTTGAATGGGAATATTTACCTGGTAAAATATTCCAAATTTTCTTTCTGGTAAGACGTGACTGTTTGGTCATCTTGTTTTTACTGGGGTGCTATATGTTTCTTTGAAATGGTGTACTAAGAGAGTACTACAAGATGCACTGCTAAATATCTGGATTACAAACAGAGTATACCTGGATCCATTTTATAGCATATTCTAATTTCCCTCTGGTGATTGGAAGCTGAGGTCTGGAATTAAGACATCTTCTCAGGACAAGAGCGGGACCCCACCTATGTGTACGGAGAGGATTTGAACACTTACTGCTTTTCTGTTATGAGTTAAAACCCAGAGGAAGACAGTTGTCAACTGAGTTTTTGAGACTGGAGTCAGTGACCTTCAAAGATGTAGCTATGGACTTTTCTCAAGAAGAGTGGACTCTTCTGGATATATCTCAGAGAAAGCTGTTCAGAGATGTGATACTGGAGAATATCAACCATCTAGTCCAAAATATCAGGTTTCTCAATTGGTGCAAGTAGAAGAACTGTGGACAGAAAGAATAACATTTCTCCAAAGTCAGAATACAGACAGGGTAAAAGGTTTTTTAAAAAATAAGTGGTGTCTATACTTCTAAGGTGCAGGAAAGACACTTTCCCATCATGTGTTTTAGATCTTACATTCAAAAGAATCCCTTTAAATGTAGTAATTTGCAAGAAAATTTCACTGACAGATCCACTGTGACAGAACATATGTTAACTCACATGGGAAAGAAACCTTATTTCAAAAACCTATTTGGAAAAGCCCTCACTAACCAGTCATCTTATTATTATTATTTTAATTTATTTATTTTTATTTTTTAATTTTTTTTATTGTGGGTAAAAATCAAAATTTTCACAATACAAACCAATATTTGTAAAATGATATATAGATATATATGTGTATATGTGCATTTGCTTATATAAATGTTATTATTTTTTTCATATATATTTTAAAAGATGCTTAGATTACATAAATGTTACACAAAAATTACAGGGATTCCCATGATCGCCACCTCCCATACCTCCCATAACATCTCACATAAACATCTTTCATTAGTGTGGCCCATCACCTGCAATGGATATACACATCCTGGAGCTTTGTCACTAAGCATAGACCACAGTTAACATCATAGACCACACTCTCTCCCACACAATTCTGCATGGTATATGCTGATGTAAAATGGCCTATATCCATCACCACAACGTCACTCAGGACAACCCCTAAGTCCTGAAAAAGCCCCTGTATTACAACTGTCCTTCCCCTCACTGCCCCAAAAGCATCTACTGGCCACTGGCTCCACCTCACTGTTATAATTTCTTCTATTGCTTGAGTCACAATATGTCTACAACAGAATACCATTAAGTCCACTCTAGTCCTTAGTTCTTCCCCCAATCCTGAGGGGACTGGAATGCTGATGTCCACTCCATATCCAAGTGAGAGTGGGCTTATATCCCATGGATACAGTGGATGGGATTATCCTGCCTTCAGCTGCAAGCTCTCTCCATTCCTTGGGATGGCCATTGTCCATCATTGTCTCCTCACCAGGTGACTTGGGTGAGTCCATTGAACTGTAGAGTAGGAGTTGCAGCTCCACTGAGATTCCAGGCACAGCTGGCACATAGGCAGGCCAGAGGCTTCAGTCACTGGAAGTACATCTACAAACTCCAGCCTCACATATAGGTTTGAATAGAAGGGACTGATGGACCATGTGCAGGGAGGACTTATTTGAGTCCAACTCTGTGACTCTCAAGAGCACAGATTCCAAAGTAGATCTCACTGATAAGGCATCAATCTCTGGGGCTATTCCCCCTTATATAGGACCTGGGTGTCTCCAGAGCCCTCAGGAGCCCCTCTGTGTGGGGTGATATTCACTTTGGTGTTCTACGAGATCCTACTGAGATGTGTGTAAGCTTTACCTCTGGGATGACCTCCTGACTCTCTTTGAAGTCTCTAAGCCACATGAACTCATTTGTCTTTGCCTTTTCCCCATTTTATTCAAGGTTTTTTTTCAGTCATGTTTCCAGTTAGCACTTGGTATTAATTCCTCATTGCCAGGGAGGCTCATCCCCTGGAGTCATGTCCCATGTTTGGGGGAAGGTAATGCATTCATATGCAGTCATCTTTTTACTCAACTTAAGCAAGTGCAAACTAGAAGTAAATCATGTGAATATCATCTAAGTTGTAAAACATTTTGTCAAACCTTCAGCCTTAGAAAATACAATGGAACTGACATTGGAGAGAAACCCTATGAATGTCATCAATGTGGGAAAACCTTTGCTCAGCCTTCTGACCTTAACTGACATGAGACAATTCACACTGAAGAGAAAGCTTATAGATGTTGTGTATGTGGGAAAGCCTTCACTTCTTTTTCTGACCTGAGAAAATACGAGAGGACTCACTCTGGAAAGTAACCCTATGAATGTCATATATGTGGCAAAGCATACAATCATTGTTCTACCCTTAGAAGACATGAGAGATCTCACACTGGAGAGAAACTTTACTAATTTCATCTATGTGGGAAAGCTTTCATTTATTGTTCTGACCTTAGAAAACATGAGAGGACTCACAAGGGAGAGAAACCCTATAAATGTGTATGTGAGAAAGCCTTCACTTATTATTCTCATCACAGAGAACATGAAAAAACTCATAATGGAGAGAAACTTTGAATGTAAGCAATGTGGGAAAGCCTTCACTTATTTTTCTCACCTTAGAACATGAGTACTCACACTGGAGAGAAACCATATAAATGTAAACAATGTGGGGAAAACTTCTTTGTTATTCCATTAGGCATCATGAAAACTCACACATAGAAACAATATGAATGTAATGAATGTAGGAAAG
Source organism: Tolypeutes matacus (assembly GCA_026826555.1). Lineage (NCBI taxonomy): Eukaryota > Metazoa > Chordata > Mammalia > Cingulata > Chlamyphoridae > Tolypeutes > Tolypeutes matacus. Next base: position 718,734 of record JAKSZT010051399.1, read on the forward strand.
GTTTCCTTTCTGTTTCTGCCCTTGGAAAACATGAAAACTAACACTGGAGAGAAACCCTATCAATGCCATTGATGTTGAAAAGTCTTCAATCACTGTTCTAACTTAGAAAACCTGTTGTAGCAGTTTGAAATTGTTGATGAATTCCAAAAATAGATATTGGATTATGTTTATAAACTGGCCTGTTCCACTGGGTATCTTAGATTATATTGGATTCAGGGGCTTTGCTTTTACTTGATTAACTAATGATTAAGGCTTTGATTGGGCCATGTCAGTAGGACATTGAGTTCCCACCCCCCAGGTGGGCAGGGACCCACAGAGATACATCACTGCAGATAAGGGAGGTGGGGATTTTAATGCTGGAGCCTTGAGAAGTAAATAAACAGAGATAATAAACAGATATGTGAAGAAAGAGAGAAGTCTCCGTTATACACTGCAGAGACCCTGTGAAGAGAGATGACACATTCACCTGATAGATTACAGCTGGCCTTGTGTAAAAAGCACAGCAGCTGAGCCCAGAGAGAAACAAGCCTGGGAGAGAGACAAGACTTATCTCAGCCTACAGTTGATATTTGAAGAAGCTGGGACTGTGGATCCTTAAGAGGAAGAGAAAACCTGAACCCTTGCAGACGTTGGCTGCTGTCTTGCTCCAACACATGGCAACAGACTTTGGTGAGTGAAGTAACTTATACTTTATGGTCTGGTAACTGTAAGCATCTACCCTAAATAAATACCCTTTTATAAAAAGCCAACAGATTTCTGATATTTTGCATCAGCACCACTTTGGCTAATACACCTAGGAATATGAGAAAACTTACACAATACATGTTTCAAATATAGAAGAGATATCAGCTGTAGAATTAATCTATAACACACAAGAGATCTCAAACACTGAAGAAACACAGTTTGTAATCAACTTGTCATCTATGTAACAAATCCTTCAGTTGATCTATGGCATGACAGACATAAAAATATAAATGCAATGAAAGTGGAAGCATCTTCATTGACCTCTATAACTCATATACAAACCAGAGAAATAATATGTGAAATTCTGTGTGTATAATCAGAGTTGCAATGCCTTAAATTGTAATATATCCTTAATGAAAGGAAATTAAATAAATTAAAATAAAATAAAAAAACACACAGAGCTACAAAATGCCTAAGTCAAGGCCAAGGAGGACATTCTCCATGACAATTGTGCCCTATACTTGAACACCATTAACACCCTTAGCTGGAGAACAGCTCACTAAATTAAAGAGGTTTGCATAAACATATGCCAAGTTACTAGTGTAGAGTCTACATAGATGTCTTATTCAATCAAGTGTTTGAAGAAAACACTAACCTTCCCTTTGCTCAAGGATACAGTGTTGCATTTTGTTCATTAGTGTGACTAAGGGTTTCTATAGGGAGCAATTTTAAGGAATTCCACTTGAACTTGCAGACAATAATTACCCTCATTCTAAGGGTAAGGGAAAAAGATCTAATTTGATCATTCTGTTTTATTCCATACATATATATTCAAAACAGTTTTTGGGTCTGCATACATAATAACACCCTGTGTACCCAGTCCCTGGGAATCCACTGAGAACTGCACTCAGGCCAAAAATATTAATCACATTAAGGAGTGTGGACATCAGTGGTGTTTTCACATCTCTAGGGATTAGTGACAGTTAAGAATAAGTAAACAATAACTTTGAGATGGACTGTGCATTTCCCTGGTAAATGGCTGCCAGTTATCCATGTGAATTCTTGGAGGAAAATATATAATATGCACCTTGGCTTAGGGTTCTTCCTCAAAGGAAGTTGACCTCCCTTTCATTCAAAGTATCCTGGGGATATAAACTGGCTTGTCAGAGAATTGTATAGGGGTTATGATTCCTTATTAGGACAACATGAGCTAATTTTCAGCTAAAACCTAAATATGCAAAAATGTGATGCTTCTTCATTACAAGAGAGCTAACAAATGGATTGGTTTCTCATCTATTCAATTCATTAGGGGCCACTTGACCCATAAGCCATTGCCACAGATGTCTGCACAAGAAACACATTGATTATGAACTTGAATTTGTGGTTTACCTTGGTAGTTGCTCCCATTTTGTCTCTCAGACATACATACTGCCAATTGGCTTCTTTCCACTCTGAGAATCTAATTCCACTGAAGCAAGATTCCCATCATCTCTAGTGTACTTATGTTAGTCACAGCAAAGCTTCACAAGAATGCTGATGACTCCATCGACAATGAATTTCTTAATGCCTTGGTCAAATCTCTGTCCTTGAAGGAATAAGTTGAGAAGTGGTGGGTAATGGTTATGCAGTGTCAGAATATATTATACTAATTACCAATCACAAAATCTCAATCTTCCTGTATCTTAGACCTCTTATTCAGGAGTATGTCAAGTTTATCTAACATTTTTTTAAACAAATCAATTTTATTGATACATATTAATAAGGATACAATTTATCCAATATACAATCAATGGAATTAATATAATCACATAGTTGTATATCCATCACTTCAATCATTATTAAAGCATTTTCATTATTTCAATAATAATAATAATAAACAAAAAATAGACAAAAAACAAACAAATTCCTAATCTCTAAATCTCTCTGTATCCCCTGCTGTACAAAGCTGCTATTTCTGGCTATTCTTGCACAATTATTTCTTTGTTTATTAAGCAGTTTAATAGAGATATATTCTACCCAACATATGATCTCCCAAAGTTGTATAATCAAAGGCTTTTAGTATAATCATCTCAAAAATTTTAGAAAAATTTCATTACTCCAGAAAGAAAGACTCCACATCCCTTTGCATTTCTTCCTCACCCTACATAACCAATAATCTAATTTCATCTTTATAAGCTGATTTATATTTATATTTTATGTAAATGGAGTCACACAATATGTCATACTCTGTGTCTGTTCTCCTTCATTTAGTATAATGTGTTGGGGGTTTTTGTCTAATATTAACATTTTGTTGCATTAACCTACTTATGTTCAGCTTCAAAGAAAAAGAAAAACAGTCTTATATATGCAATTTTACCCATATTCATATTTCACATAACATATTTATATTTCACATAATATATTTAGTTCATAATAGGGCAATCATACAGTATTTGACCTGTTGTGTCTGACTTGCTTCACTCAACATAATGTCCTCAATGTTTATCCATGTTGTCATATGTTTCACAACTTCATTTCTTCTTATTGCTGCATAATATTCCATCCTGAGTATACTCCAATATTTGTTTATCAGTTCATTATTTGATGGACACCTTAGTTTTTTCCAACTTTTGTCTATTATGAATAATGCTGCTATGAATATTGGTGTGCAGATATCTACTCATGTCACCTGCTCTCAGTACTTCTGGATGTATACATAGTAATGGTATTGCTGGGCCCCATGACAAGTCTATATTCAACTGACTTAGGAACTGCCAAACAGTCTTCCACTGTGCTTGTACCATTCTACATTCCCGCCAACGGTGAATAAGCATTCCAATCTCTCCACATCTTCTCCAAAATTTACAATTTCCTGAGTTTTTAATAACAGTCAGTCTAATAGGTGGGAAATGATATCTCATTGTAGTTTTGATTTGCATTTCCCTAATTGCTAGTGATGTTGAACATTTTTTCACGTGTTTCTTCACCATTTGTATTTCTTCTTTGGACAGTTGTCTTTTCAATCATTAACCCATTTTTTAATTGGATAGTTTGTATTTTTATTGTTGAGTTGTATGATCTACTTATGTATCATGAATATTAAACCCTTATCAGACATGTGATTACCAAATATTTTTTCCCATTGAGTCAGCTGCCTTTTCACCCCTTTGACAAAGTCCTTTGAGGTGCAAAAGTGTTGAGTTGATTTTGAGGAGGTCCCATTTATTTATTTTTTCTTTTAGTGCTCATGCTTTTGGTGTAAGGTTTAAGAAACTATTACCTACCACAAGTTCTTGAAGATGTTTTCCTATAATTTCTTCTAGGAATTTTATGGTTGTTGTTTTTATATTTAGGTCCTTGATCCATTTTGAGTTAATTTTTGTATAAGGTGTTAGATACAGGTCTGTCTCCCTCCCTCCCTCCCTCCCTCCCTCCCTCCCTCCCTTCCTTCCTTCCTTCCTTCCTTCCTTCCTTCCTTCCTTCCTTCCT
>JAKSZT010051399.1:722895-766415 GCA_026826555.1 Tolypeutes matacus
CCTTCCTTCCTTCCTTCCTTCCTTCCTTCCTTCCTTCCTTCCTTCCTTCCACTTTTTGAATAGTCTGTTCTGGCCCAGTTGGGTGTGCCTAACAGCCTTCTCAAAAATCACATGACCATAGATGTGATGGTCTCAATTGGTTCCATTGGTCAATCTGTCTGTTCTTATGCCAAGGCCATGTTGTTTTTATCACTGTAGCTAAGTAATATGCTTTAAAGTCAGGAAGAGAGAATCCTCTAAATTCATTCTTTTTAAAAAGAAATTTTTTGGCTATGCAAAGCCACTTACTCTTCCAAATAAATTTGAAAATTGGCTTTTCAATTTTGCAAAAAAGGTTTTTGGGATTTTTATTGAGATTGCATTGACTCTGTAAATTAGTTTGTGTAGAATTGATATCTTAATGAGATTTAGTCTTCCAATCCATGAACATGGAATGTCCTTCCATTTATTTAAGTCTTCTTCAGTTACTTTCACCAATGTTCTGTAGTTCTCTTAATGCAAGTTCTTTATGTCCTTAGTTGAGTCTATTCCTAAATATTTGATCATTTTAGTCATTATTACTAATGGAATTTTTTATGATTTTCTCCTTAGATTGCACAGCCTTAGTGTATAGAAATGCTATTGATTTTTGATACTAGAAGCTCTACTTCTAGTAGCTTTGGTGTGGATATTTCAGGATTTGCTAAATAGAGGATCATATCATCAATGAATAGTGAAAGTTTTACTTCTTCCTTTCCAATTTGCATGCCTTTTGTTTCTTTATCTAACCTAATTGCTATACCTAGAACTTCTAGCACAATATTGAATAATAATGCTAACAGTAGGCATCTTTGTCTTGTTCCTGATTTTAGAGGGAAAGCTTTCAGTCTTTCATGGTTGAATATAATGTTGGTGTATATGTACTTTACCATACTGAGAAAGCTTCCTTCTATTCCTATCTTTTGGAGTGTTTTTCATCAAGAAAGTGTGCTATATTTTGTCAAATGCCTTTTTTGCATCAATTGAGAGGAAATGTTATTTTTCTTCTTCAATTTATCAATTTGGTTTACTACATTAATTGATTTCATTGTATTGAACCACCTTTGCATACCTGGGATAAAACCCACTTATCATGGTGTATAATTATTTTAATGTACTTTTGGATTCTGTTTGCAAGTATTTTGTTAGGGATTTCTGAATCTCTATTCACTAGAGATATTGGTCTGTAATTTTCTATTTTCAAAGTATCTTTATCTTATCTTGGTATTAGGGTGATGTTGGCTTCACAGAATGAGTTTGGTAGCATTCTTTCCTGTTCAATTTTTTTTGAAGAACTTGAGCAAGATCAGAATTAGGCCATTTTTGAATGACTGGTAGAATTTCCCTGTGAAGCCATCTGGTCCTAGCCTTTTCATCTTTGTGATGACTTTGATGACTGTTTCAATCTCTTCTCTTGTGATGGTTTTGTTGAGGTCTTCTATTTCTTCTAGGGTCAGAGTAGGTGGTTTGTGTGTTTCTAGGAATTCACTCATCTACTCTACATTTTCCAGTTTTTTGGTATAAAGTGTTCATAGTATCCTCTTATGATGTCTCTTATTTCTGCAGGGTGAGTGTAATGTCTCCCCTATGATTTCTTATTTTATTAATTTTTACCTTCTTTTTTTCTTTGTCAGTCTAGCTAAGGGTTTGACAATTTTTTTAATCTCAAAGAACCAACCTTTGGTTTTATTGGTTCTCTCTATTGTGTTTTTTGTTGTTGTTGTTCACAATTTCATTTATTTCTGCTCTGATCTTTACTATTTCTTTCCTTTGGCTTGGTTTGGGATTATTTTCCTGTTCTATTTGAGTTCCACCAGATGTGCTGTTAGGTCTTAAATTTAGCTCTTTCATTCTTTTTTTTAGGTATACTTACAAAAATTTTTTTTAAAGTTACTTAGATTACATAAATTTTACACAAAAAATATAGGGATTCCCATACTCCCCACCTCCCACACCTCCCACAACCTCCAACATAATCATCCTTCACTTGTGTGGCACATTAATTGCAATTGATAAATACATCCTAGGGCCTTGCCATTAAGCATGAACCATAGTTCACATTGTATAGCACACTCTCTCCCACACAGTTCTGCATGTTATATGATGATATAAAATGGCCTGTATCTGTCATTGCAATGTCACTCAGGACAATTCCCAAGTCTTAAAAAAGCCCCTGTATTACATCTGCTTTTCCCTCTCCCTGCTCTCAGAGCCTCCAGTGGCCACTGGCTTCACCGCAATGGCATAATTTCTTCCATTGCTTGGATCACAATATGTCTATAGTAGAATACCAGTAAGTCCACACAGGTCCATAGCTTTTCCTCCCATCCTAAGGAGACTGGGAAGGTGATGTCCACTCCACCTTCAATTGAGAGGGGGCTTATATACCATGGGGAAAATGGATGGGATTATCCTGCCTGCAGCTGCAGACTCTCTCCATTCCCTTGGATGGCTGTTTTCCATCATCATCCTCCTGCCAGTTGTCCTGGGTGAATCCAATGAGCTGTAGAGTAGGAGTTGCTGCACCACCAAGGTTCTGGGCCCAGCTGGCACATGGAGAGCCCAAAGACTCAAGTCTCTGGTTATACACCTACAAACTCTAGCACCAAGTACAGGTTTGAATAGAAGGGACAGATAAGCCATGTGCAGGGAAGACATAGTTGAGTCCAACTCTGTCACTCTCAGGAGCACAAACTCCAAAGTAGGACCCACTAGTAAGGCACCAAAGTCCAGAGCTATCTGCCCTGACATAGGGCCTGGGAGTCTCCAGAGCCTTCAGAAGCCCCACTATTTCAGGTGATATCCATTTTTGAATTCTATGAGATCCTTCTGAGATGTGCATAAGCATTACCTGTGGGATGAACTCCGGACTCATTTTGAAGTCTCTTAGCCATATAAACTCATTTATCTTTACCTTTTCCTCCTTTTATTCAAGGTCTTTTTTCAGTTGCATTGCCAGTTGGCACTTGGTAGCAATCCCTTAGTGCTAGGGAGGCTCATTCCTGGGAGTCATGCCCCACGCTGGGAGGAAGGTAAGCATTCATATGTTGAGTTTGGCTTAGAAAGAGGCCACATTTGAGCAACAAGGAGGCTTTCAGGAGGCCACCTTTAGGCACCCCATAACAATAAGGTAAATTTCAATTTCAAGAGCAAAGACTCATTAGGCTAGTCATCAATATCAAGGGCCCATCAGAGGATCATCCTCCTTCACTAGTCACTGCCCCTGCATTGGGGGACTGTTGCTTCTCACTTAGAGAATGTAGCAGAGCTCTATAGGATGGAATTCAGTATTCACTCATTTACTGAGTGATTCCCCACTCACTGTGACAATGCCCCGTGAACATGTGAACAATTTTATATACCTTATATTTATTCTCAGGTGAAGTTCCTCCAATGCCTCCCCCATCCCTGACACCCCACACCGATGATCCTTCCCCAATCTGGTTGTAACCCTTCTGTGATCCAAAGCTTCTTCAAAGATGAAGTCATTACAATAGCTGAATACACTTAATAGGAAAATGAAATAATAATGATATATTTAAATGTAAGAGATAAAATACATAATTAAAAAAAAAAAACTAAAAATAAAATGAAATTAAATGATTGGGATATTAAAAAAATATTTTTAAAAAAGTAATTTTTTTTACCTTTTGCCTTTCAGCCTTTGATCACTGGACTATCTGGTGTCCAGTCTGTACTGTGGCACCTTCCCTCTCTCATTCCCCAGTGTCTCACTATTTTTCATTTTGTTTACAAAGAACTTTTATGCCACAGTAAAGTCACACACAGAATACAGGAGACTCTCATATACTGAATATCCTCCCCCTTTCCTTCCCTCCACATTAATACGTTTTTATATGTGCATGGTAGCATTGTTATAACTGATATACAAATAGTGAAACATAGCTACTAAACATTGTCAATGGTTTACACTATGGATTATGTTTTAGACCATACACTTTTATAAATCTTGATGATATTTACCATGTCTTGTGTCCATCACTGTATGGTAATGAAGAACTTTTCTACTGACCACTAAATACTCCCTCTTTGATCTATACTATTTCTCCAACCAATCCCCCCGGGACCCATGACAACTCCCTGGCTTGACTCTTTGGATGACAAGATTCATAGTTACATGCAACAAGAGGTCTTTACACACTGGTTTGTCGTCCCATATTAGGAAACATCCTTGCTCTTGAGAGAATCCCACCAGTCTATTTCTAAACAAATAGATCTTCCCAAAGATGGGAGTCCAACTCTTTCCCACTCATTATGTGGGTCTCCAACCACCAATACAACACATTATGACAAAATGAACACTCACAAACACCCTAGAAGCCTGCTCTAAGTGCACCCTGTTATGAATGCCCCCCCAAATGACACCCTAAACCAATGACCATTCCTTGTCATTTTGCCATAAGAGCATTCCTATCTCTGTACTTTCAATCTTATACCCACAAATCCCCAGTGTTCACCCGATTCCTCCCCCTACCCTTGCCCAGTGTCCTGGACCATATGACCTACACTTCTCAATCTACCCACCTGTTAACCCTGCACCACATAACACAGTCATATCACTACCTTCCTGTCCTATCTCTCCAAAACACAACTACACTCTATCAATTTACCATAGGTTATATCCATATGAGTGATAGCTCACAACCTTCTCTTCTCTTTCTATTTCTTGTAAACCTATCTTACAGAAATAGCTGTCTGAGACTGCTCAATTTCCTTAATTCATATCAGTGAGGTCATATACTGTTCATCCTTCAATGCCTGGCTTGCTTCACTCAATATAAAGACTTCAAGATTTATCCATGTATTCCTGTGTGTTAGCAGTTTATTCCTCCTTACAGCAGAGTAATATTCCATTGTATGTATGTACCACATTTTGTTTACCCATTCATCTGTTGATGGGCACCTGGGTTGATTCCAACTTTTGGCAATAGTGAACAATGCTGCTATGAATATTGGTGTGCATTTATCTGTTTTTGTCGTTGCTTTTAATTCTTCAGGGTATATATGAAGCAGTGGAATCACTGGACCATATGGAAGTTCTATAATAAGTTTTATGAGGAACCGCCAACCTTTCCTCCATAGTGCCTGGAGCATTCTACAATCCCACCAAAAGTGAATGAGGGTTCCAATTCTTACAATCCTCTCCAACACTTACAGTCTGCTGTTTTTTTAATAGTTACCATTCTAATGGGTGTAAGAAGGTATCTCATTGTAGTTTAGATCTACATTTCCCTAATAGCTAGTAATGTCAAGCATCTTTTAATGTGCTTTTTAGCCATTTGTATTTCTTCTTTAGAGAAGTGTATATTCAGGTCACTTGCCCATTTTTTAAATGGGTTGTTTGTCTCTTTATTTTTGAGGTTTAGGATTTCTTTATATATGCAGGATATTAAGCCCTTATCAGATGTATGGTTGGCAAATATTTTCTCCCATGGGGTACTTTCTTGATAACGTCCTTTTAGGTGCAGACTTTTTTAATTTTGAGGAGATCCCATTTATCTATTTTTCTTTTGCTGCTTGTGCTTTGAGTGTGAAGTTCATGAAACCATTTTCTATTACAAGGTCCTGTAGATGCTTCCCTATATTATATTCCAAGGTCTTTATGGTCTTGGCTCTTATATTTAGATCTTTGGTCTGTCTTGAATTGATTTTTGTATAAGGTGTGATTTGGTGTTCCTCTCTCATTTGTTTGGATATGAATATCCAGTTCTCCAAACGTTGAAGGGGCCATTCTCTCTCAACTGACTGGGCTTGGTGGCCTTGTCAAATATCATAGGACTATATATGCAAGGATCTATATTGGAGCTCTCAATTCAGTTTCATTGGTCAGTATATCTATCCTTGAACCAATACCATGCAGTTTTGACCACTGTAGCTTTATAGTATTGTATTAGTCATGGTTCTTTCTAGAAACAGAATAAACAGGAGATATCTGTCAATAATTTGAGATTTTATAAAAGTCTTTCACATGACCGTGGGGATGCACAAGTCCAGGTTCTGCAGGCAGGCTGCAAACCTGGGGCTCTAATGAAAGTCCAAAGAAAGGTCCTTGATGAGTTTCTAGAAGAAGTTGGCTGTCCAAAGGTAAGCTAAGAAATTCTTTCTGAATGCTGAAATCACTTCCCCTTTTAAGGCATTCAACTGATTGGATGAAAGCATCATCTATTGCTGATGCAATCTCCCTGATTGATGCAGATGTAATCAGCTATCCATGCAGTAAACTCACTGGTGGTCAAAGTCCATAAATGCTCTTGTATTACAATTAGCCCAGTGCTTCCTGAACTTAATATCTGGACACAATTACCTGGCCAAATTGACACATTAGCCTAACCATGACACTCCAGCCCTTGTCAACTCGGCAACTATACACATTACCCTAAACCATACTTAGTCTCTAAGTAAAAACAATAACAGACAAGCATACATACATATTTCTGCCTAACAATGTTCAACTCTCCTGCGTACAACTGGAAATGCATTAATTCCCCATCGAATAGGGTGCAATTCCTTGGGTAATATTCACTCTTAAACTTGACATCCGTAAATATTATGATGTTAAATTAATACAACTTTTCATATGATAGGAGAAAATGTTGGGGAAGAAAACAAAGAAATTCGTTTTCTATGCATATACAATCAAACTCATAATGAAACAAGGAAAAGCGTTCATGACTATTACAGTCCTTGTTTCTGTAACTGGCCACATAGTCTAAGTTCATATTTCACACTACCTTGTTCCACTACCCATTACATGTTCCCATTACCTTCAGCAAGCACTTAGCTGGCCGTTATTCTTTGCCTGTTGGGGTGACCCAAACTTTCATTCCTGAAGATTCTGGGCCATTGTTAGTCCTGCTTGAATTGGTTTGTTGCAATTTTCCATTGACTTTAATCACAGGGCATGGCAGTACTAGGAGATGCCCTAGAGGATCTCCTGCATTCCAAGCAAACTCTTCTTTATCCTCGTTATGAAGATGTAGTCCTATTTCCCCTTGATAGTCAAGATCAATCACCCCAACCAGTACAGTAATTCCATTCTTTGCCTGTTGATTCACAGGTAAGAGGAGCCCAAAGTGACCAGGTGGCAGTCATAACTTCCAGTTCAATGGAATCATTGTTGTGTTTTCTGGTGACAGCACTCCTCCTTTTGGGACTAAAACTTGTACACCACCAGAGCTTAGGTTGCAAGAATAAGAAGCAAAAATTTTTCTAGTGGGTCGCTAGGGGTAATAGTGAGTGGTGCCACTCCCATTTCCACCCCTTGATTCCTGGACCATGAATCCTGGTTATGGGAGTATGTTTCTATTCACATTAAAACAAATCATTGTCTCTTCCATGGTGGAAGTGGCCCAATGTAGTCAACCTGTCACCAGGTAGCAGACTGGTCACCTTGAGGAATGGTGCCATATTGGGGGCTGAGTGTGGGTCTCTGCTGCTGGCAGATTGGGCATTCAGCAGTGACTGTAGCCAAGTCAGCCTTGGTGAGGCAAAGTCCATGTTGCTGAGCCCATGCATAACCTCCATCTCTACCTCCATGGCCACTTTGTTCATGAGCCAATTGGGCAATGACAGGAGTGGCTGGGGAAAGATGCTGAGCATTAGCCACTGGGTCATCTTATCCACTTGAATATTAAAATCTTCCTCTGCTGAAGTCACCTTCTGGTGAGCATTCACATGGGACACAAATATGTTCATGTTTTCTGACCACTTAGAAAGGTCTATCCACAAACCTCTTCCCCAGAACTCCTTGTCACCAATTTTCCAATCATGTTCCTTCCAAGTCCCTGACCATCCAGCCAAACCATGGACAACACCCCATGAATCAGTGTAGAAATGCACCTCTGGCCATTTCTTCTTCCAAGCAAAATGAACAACTAGTTGCACAGCTTTAAATTCTGCCCACAGGTAGGATTTGACCTCACCACTATCATTCAAGGATGCCCCAGAAAAGGGCTGCAATGCCTCAGCTGTCTACTTTCACGTGATACCTGCATATCACACAGGACCATCTGTAAACCAGGCCCATGATTTCTCATCCTCAGCCAACTGATTGGAAGGGACTCCCCAAGAGGCCAACTAAGAATTGTGCCTCTTTGTTGGTCATAGGAGGGTCCGGGTGCAACAGCTTATCCTTTACTTTAGAAGGGATATCTCAATAGGCCCCACACCACTGGACACCTAGATATTTCACTGACGTGGAAGGACCCTGTATTTTTGTTGGATTTATCTCCCATCCTCTCTCATGCAAATGCCTTACCAATAAATCTAGAGTATTTGCTACTTCTTGCTCAGTAGGCCCTATCAAAATGATATCATCAATATAATGGATCATTGTGATGTCTCATGGTAGGGAGAGACAATCAAGGTCCCTGTGGACAATATTATGACATAGGGCTGGAGAGCTGATATATCCCTGAGGTAGGACAGTGAAGGTATATTGCTGGCCTTGCCAGCTGAAAGCAAACTGTTTCTGGTTGTTCTTACTAATGGCAATTGAGAAAAAAGGTTTTGCCAGATTAACAGCTGCATACTAGGTAAAAAAGGATGTGTTGATTTGCTCAAGCAATGATATCACATCTGGGTCAGTAGCTGCATTTGAAGTCACCACCTGGTTAAGTTTATGATAAACTACTGTCATCCTCCAAGATTCATCTGTTTTCTGCACAGGCCAAATAGGAGAGTTGAATGGAGATGTTGTGGGAATCACCACCACTGCATCTTTCAGATCCTTGATGGTGGCACTAATCTCTGCAATCCCTCCAGGAATCCAATATTGCCTATGATCTATTATTTTGCTATACAGGGACAGTTCTAGAGACTTCCACTTGGCCTTTCCAACCATAATAACCCTCACTCCACAGGTCAGGGATCCAATGTGGGGATTCTGACAGTTACTGAGTATGTCTATTCCAATTATGCATTCTGAAACTGGGGAAATAACCACAGAATGGGTCCAGGGACTCACTGGACACACTGTGAGACACACCTGAGCTAAAACTCCATCAATCACCTGACCTCCATAAGCCCCTACTCTGACTGGGGGAACCACAGTGACATTTTCAGTCTCCTGGAATGAATGTGTCTTCTGAGCCAGTGTCTAATAATCCCAAAATGTCTGATCATTTCCTTTTCCCCAATGCACAATTACTCTGGCAAAAGGCCATAGGTCTCCCTGGGGAAAGGTGGGAGGAAGATTAACAGTATAAATTTTTTGGCAGTTTAACAGGATCCTTCCCCAAGGGGACCTGGCCTTCTCCTCATTCAAGGGGCTCTGGGTCTGTAAACTCTCTCAAGTCTGGGAACTGATTAAGAGGCCATGATCCTTTGCATCTGTAATTTGAGTTAGGTTTTTTTCACTTGACCTAGAACTCTTCTGCTTATACAGATCCAGAAGAAATTTAGTAGACTGCTCATGTATTTCACTTCTAGGTACCCCATGCCATAATTCCACGTGACTCAGAGTATTCTGTGTGCTGCTTTGAATCTGCCTTTCTTTGTGGTAGCCATGCCCACCTTGCCTTTGGTGATTAACTCCCCATACTTGACTTTTACTGGACTGAGATATGATCATCCCCATAATGTTTCAGGATTCCAATTTTTTTCCAGCCCTCCCTTCAGTAATATCTGGATTGCAGAGAAGAGTAACCACAGAGCTCTTCAGAGATGATGGAGTTAGTCTTACAAATTTATTCCATACAACTCCTTTTTAAAGGTGTGTCCTCTGGAAATTCCTGGTATGGGTGGGCAGGTTTCAAATGGTAAATCCATTCTAGCATTTCAATCTCTCTAAGTCTTTGAATCTCCTCATCTACTGTATACCAGGGCAAATCAGACATCTCAACATCAGACATGATATACCATCTTTTGGTCCATGTTTAAATCAGCCACTCAAACAAACAGAACTCTTTCTAACCCCTCAAGCTACAGCATTGAATCCAGAATTTCTGCTTAGTGGGCCTATATCAATAAATTCAGCATGATCCAACTTCATATTCCTTCCACTATTATCCCATAACCTTAGTATCCATTCCCACACATATTCCCCTGATTTCTATCTATATACATTGGAAAACTCATGCAGTTCTTTCAGAGTATTGCATATTACTTTCTGGTTCACACTTTGTATTTCACCTTTGGGGGCTTGTTGTAATTTTAGTCTAGTAATAGGTCTTGAAGACAAGATGGGTGATGGTGGTAGGTAAGGAGAAAGATTAGAAATATCTTGCAGGCTACTGACTTCGCGGCATTGCTTTCCTTTTTTTTTTTTCTGGTGAGACAAGGTTACTGTCTTCAGGCAGGGGTGGGAGGCAGATTTCTCAGGGCATACTGAAAGCTGGGCAGTGCATGCTGGAGTTTAGCTGGTACCTGCATGAGGGCTGGGGGAGGTCCAGAAGCCCTGTGGCAGGCCAGAGGCTGGGCAGTACAGGCTTCAGTTTAGCTGACACCCACCTCAGGGCTGGGAGGAGGACCGGACCCCTGGGGAAGGCTGGAGGCTGGATGATACAAGGTTGACAAGGTGTGGTCTCCAAAGGGCAGGCCATTGCAGGTTTATTTGGTAACTTCTCAGCAGAATTTAGGGTTCCAATATCCACACTAATATTATCATCATTCCATATGTCTCCATCCCAATCCTTGGTGTTCCATTCCTGTCCAATCAATGCCTTCACTTTAATTGCAGAAACACTTCAATGTTGAGATTTTAGTTTCCTCTGTAATTTTGCTACTCATACAATGAGAGTCTGGGTTTGGTTCTCAGATATCTTAAGTCTGTAGCTACAGGAGACAAGATTTTCTTTCAAGGCAAACATAGAAGCTTTCATATCATTCATGCAGCATTTAAGTTTAAAATTTGAAGGCTTTAGCTCATCTCTTTCTTTTGTAACTGTATCTAGAGTATCTAGCAGGTGCCAGGCAACATCATTATACATTTTGACTCCACAAAATTCTGTTAAGGTGTTGAAAACATTCTCACCCAGATCCTTGCTTCTTATAAGCATGGAAGTAGGGGAATCCTGTGATGCTATTTTGCAAATCTCTATTGCCAGCTCATGCCATGGACTGTTAGCAACATCTTCATTATTGGAAAGGGAGTCATTAGTAACCTTGAGTCCAATTAAAGTAGAGAGCAAATTACAAAACTCCCAGAACCACCTCAGACATCCCATGTTTAAGACTCTGTTACTCAAGAACCACTCCTGGTAACAAGCTGTATTAGCGTTCTCTCGGGAAAGTGAATCAACAGGAGATATCTGTCAATAATATGAGATTTTAAGAGTCTCTCACACAACGGTGGAGATGCACATGTCCAGGTTCTGCAGGCAGGCTGCAAACCAGGGGCTCAGATGAAAGTCCAATGAAAGGTCATTGATGAGTTTCTGGGAGAAGTTGGCTGTCCAAAAACGAGTTGGGAAATTCTCTCTAAATGTTGAAATCACTTCCCCTTTTAAGGCATTCAACTGATTGGATAAAAGTTTCACCCACTGCTGATGCAAACTCCCTGGTGGATGCAAATGTCATCAACCATCCATGCAGTAAACTCACTGGTGATCGAAGTCCATAAATGCTCTCGTATTACAATTATCCCAGTGCTTGCTGGACCTAACTCCTGGACACAATTACCTGGCTGAGTTGACACATTAGCCTAACCATCACAAGTGTGTTTTAAAATCAGGTAGTGTGACACCTCCAACTTCTTTTTCCTTTTTCAATATGTCTTTGGTGATTCAGGACCTCTTACCCTTCCAAATAAATTTTGTAATTAGTTTTTCCAATTCATTAAAAAAATACAGCATTGATTTTTATTGGGATTGCATTAAATCTGTAGTTTAGTTTGGGTAGGATAGACATCTTGATGATGTTTAGTATTCTTATCCATGAACAGGGAATATTCTTCCATTTATTTAAGTCTTTGATTTCCTTTAAAAGTGTTGTGTAGTTTTCTGTATATAAGTCCTTTACATCTTTAATTAAGTTTATTCCTAGGTATTTGATATCTTTAGTTACTATTGTAATTGGTGTTTTCTTTCTTGATTTCCTCCTCGTATTGCTCATTATTTGTGTACAGAAATGCTACTGATTTTTGAGCATTGGTCTTATAACCTATGAATTTATTGATCTCCTTTATAAGTTGTAGATGCTTTGTTGTAGATTTCTCAGGGATTTCTATGTATAGGATTATATGTCATCTGCAAATAATGAAAGTTTTACTTCTTCCTTTCCAATTTGGATGCCTTTTATGTCTTTTTCTTGCCTCAGTGCTCAAGCAAGTACTTCTAAGATGATGTTAATTAGCAGTGATAGTGGGCATCCTTTTCTTGTTCCCAGTCTTAGAGGAAAAGCTTTTAGGATTTTGCCATTGAAGATGCTGTTGGCTTTGGGTTTTTCATATATACACTTTATCGTGTTCAGAAAGTTTCCTTCTATTCCTATCTTTTGCAGTGTTTTTATCAGGAAGAGTGTCGTATTTTGTCAAATGCTTTTTCTGCATCTATAGAGATTCATGTGAATTTTTGTCTTTCAATCTGTTTATGTAATGCATTACATTGATTGATTTACTTATGTTGAACCATCCTTGCATATCCTGGATGAAACCCACTTGGTCATGGTGTATAATTCATTTGATATGCTGTTGAATGCGATTAGCAAATATTTTATTGAGGATTTTAGCACCTAGGTACATTAGAGAGATTGTTCTGTAATTTTCCTTTCTTGTGGCATCTTTGTTTTGCTTTGATATTACGGTAATGTTGGCATCATAGAATGAGTTAGACAATGTTCCTTCTACTTCTATTTTTTGGAAAAGCTTAAGCTGGATTTGTATTACCTCCTTCCAGAATATTTCTTAGAAGTCACCTGTGAAGCCATCTGGTTCTGGGCTCTTTTTAATTGGGGGTTTTTCGTTGATAGAGTCTATCTCTTTACTTGTAATTGGGCTGTTGAATTCATCAATTTCATCTGTCATCAATTTAGGCTGCTTGTGAGTTTCTAGGAATTTGTCCATTTCCTCAAAATTATCATTCTTGTTGGCATATAACTTTTCAAAGTATCGTCTTAGCATACTCTTCATTTCTGTATTTCTTATTTCTTATTTTGTATATTTGCATCTGATCTCTCTTTTTCTTTGTTAGTATGTCTAAGAGTTTGTAAATTTTATTGATCTCCTCAAAGAACCAACTTTTGGTTTTGTTTATTTTTTTCTAGTGTTTCTTATTTTCTATTTCATTTAGTTCTGCTCTGATCTTTCTATTTCCTTCTTTCTACTTTCTTTGAGGTTAGTTTGTTGTTGTATTTCATTTACACTAGATGTGCAGTTAAGTCTTCAATTTTAGCTCTTTTTTCTTTTTTTGATATATGCATTTATGGTTATGAATTTCCTTCTCTATACAGCTTTGGCTGCATCCCATAGGTTTTGATATGGTTGTGTTGTCATTTTCATTCATTTCAAGGTAGTTACTGATTTATGTTGAGATTTCCTACTTGAACTACTGCTTGTCTAAGAGTGTGTTGTTTAACTTCCATATCTTTGTGCCCAGTCTGGTTCTCTGGCCCTTAGTGACTTCCAATTTCTTTCCATTGTGGTCAGAAAAATTACTTTGTATAATCTCAATCTTTGTGAATTCATTGAGAATTGCTCTGAAGCCTAACATGTGTTCTATCTTATACTATAATCCATGTGTACTCGAGAAGAATGTATATTCTGCTGAATTTGGGTGTAGCATTCTGTATATATTTATTAGGGCCAGATTCTCTAAGGTATTATTCAGAGTCTTTGTTTCTTTATTGATTCTCTGTCAAGATGTTCTGTCTAATGGTGATAATGGTGAATTAAAGTCCCCCACTATAATTGTACAGGCATTTATGTCTCTACTTATTCTTTCCAGTGTTTGCCTCATGTATTTTCAGGCACCCTGATTAGGTGCATAAATGTTCATTTTTATTCTTTCTTCTTGAAGTATTACCCCACTTATTAATATATAGTGTACATCTTTGTCTCTTACAATACTTTTCATTTACTTTATTTTGTCCAATAGTAGTATAGCTACTCTTTCTCTTTCTTTGGTTGTTGTTTGCTTGTAAAGTTGTTTTCCAGCCATTCACTTTCAGCCTCCATGAATCCCTTAGTCTAAGGTGGGTTTCTTGTAGACAACATATAGATGGGTCATATTTCCTTATCCATTCTGCCAATCTGTGTCTTTTGACTGGTGAGCTTAATCCATTAACATTCAGTGTTATTATTCTCAAGGAATTTCTTTCATAAGCCATATTTTCTTTGGGTTTATGTATGTCATATGTTGTTTTTATTTCTCTTTTTGTCTTTTTAGTTGTTCTTACACTCTTCTCCAACTCTGTTTCTCCTGTTTTTTCCTTTCAACCTGTAGAACTTCCTTTAGCATTTCTTGAAGGGCAGGTTTCTTATTGACATACTCTGTTAATTTCTGTTTATTTGTGAATATTTCAAACTCTCCATCATTTTTGAATGCCTGCTTTGATGGATAGAGAATTCGTGGCAGTAAGTTTTTTTCTTTGAGTACCTTGACTATGTCATATCACTGTCTTCTTGCCTCCATGGTTTCAGATGAGAAATCAGCACTTAATCTTATTTTGCTTCCCTTGTATGTGATGGGTCTCTTTTCTCTTGCTTCCTTGTGTATTTTCTCTTTGTCTTGAGCATTGGACATTTTGATAAGTATATGTCTTGGTGTACTTCTGTTAGGATTTATATTCTTTGGGGTGTGCTGTGCTTCCTGGACTTGTACATGCATCTCCCTCAATAGGGTGGGGGCAGTTTTCAGCTATTATTTCCATCAACACTCCCTCTGTTCCATTTCCCTTCTCTTCTCCTTCTGGGGTGCCTATAATGAGTATGTTTGCATGTTTTGTTTTGTCATTTAAATCCCTAATTCTCTTCTGGATTTTTTCTATCTTTTTATCTATCTGTTCTAATATATGTTTGATTTCAGATGTACTATCTTCCACATCACTAATTCTTTCTTTTGCTTCTTCAAATCTACTGTGTGTGATTCCAGTGTCTTTTTGATTTCTTGGATTGTGCTGTTTATCACCACCATATCTGTTATCTTTTTATGTATGTTTATAATTTTTTCAGTATGTTTTCCCACTGTCTTCTTAATATCCTTATTCTCTTCCTTAACTTCATTAAATTGGTCCATGATATTTGTTTGGATAGCTTTGATTAGTTGTTCAATGTTCTGCATCTCTTCCTCATTTTTAGTTTGTTCATTCGACTGGTTCTTGTGTTCCTGTTTCTTAGAATGATTTGTAATTTTTTGTTGCCTTCTGGTCATCATTTATCTTCATGGGTTTATTCAGTTGATTAGCTTCTCTCTCTGCTCTAAAGTTTTGTTTAGCTGCTGGTTTTGCATGTGTGTTTAGTATTCTCTTTGACACTTTGTTCTTCTTGTTCTATTTCCTTGCTATTTTCTATTTTCCCTTGAAGGAAAAAGATTAGGGCCAGAGAAATTGAAAGAGGTAAGAAAAGGAAAAGGATAATAGAAATAATAATAAAAGTTAGAAGAGGGGCCCTATATAATTTAGTAAAATGATTATTTAACTCTTGTAAGCAGTGTACAGTAATAAGAATAAAAGTGGAATACCATAATGAAATGGGAAACCGAATAGAGAAAAAAAATATGGAATGATTTAAAAGGCCAGAATGGTGAGGAGAGAGCAAGAGAAAAGAAAGGGTAGAAAAGTTACTAAAAAAAGAAGGCAGAATAGACAAGATAGAAATCAAAACCAGTAAAGTTGAGGACTAATAATAAAAGGTGGACTGTAAGCACCACAACAGAAAGTAGAAGATAGAAAGATGAAGGAAGGAAAATAGTTAGTGTTGATAGATAAAATCAGTATATCCTGAAATTAGGAAATCAAGGAAGGAGAAGCACAGCAAAGAAGAAGCAAGCTAGTAGCACTTAATTTTAAAAAAAGGGGAGAGGGGGAGAAAGAGGAAAGGAAAACAAGAAACAAAACAACAAAAGAAAACAAAACAAAACAAAAACCCCAAATAAACACACAAGCAAGCAGACAAAGCTAAGGAAGAACAACTTTCCTTCTTGGTTCCTTGTGGAACCTCTCAGGCTGCCTGTGTTCATCAATGAATTATCCTGCAGGCTTCTCTCTGCAGATTTTGTGGCAGGTATTAGTGTATAAATTAAGTTAAATTTTTTTTTAAGTAACTTTTTTTTTTTTTTTTGGAAAAATAAGTGACCCAAAGAAGCTAGTACAAAAATAGTGTCTATGTTTTCCCTGTCCTACAGTATCAGCTGGATATTAGATTTCCCTGTGCATCACCACTCTTAATGGAGTCGGGAATTGAACCAGGGACCTCATACATTCAAGGCAGAGATTCCTCACTGAGATCAGTTAGCTCTTCAGAAAGCTATTCAGTCAGTTTCCCCTGGGCTTGATTAACTCTATCACAGCAGCAGGATTCAGCAGACTGTATGAGCAGATACCCCCTCCCCTCCCAGTCAGGTTGAATTCCCTTTTGAAATTCAAATGGGACCCTGATGACTGGATACTCCACAGCATGGAAGTGATTTTACAAGCCTCTTCTAGACCACCCCCTCCTCCCAGGGGACACTAAATAGGCTCTTGAAAACTTATTAAGTGCTTCCCACAGCCTGACTCCCCTAGGGGAGTTGAAATTCTGCTAGTCCTCAGTGTGGAACTATTAAATTGGCTGACTCCACCCTCTCTCAGGCCAAGCCTCTGTATCCCAGGGTGGTTAGGTAAATCAGGCTGCCTCAGCAGATTCGCCTCTCCCCTCAGCCTAGTGACACTCTAGGCTGGCTGGTGTACTACCCAAAGCTCTAAGGGGGTCCAGGCAACCAAATCCACAGAAAGGAAACTCCTCTCTCCTCCTTGCCAGAACCCTCCCACTCTTGGAAAATGCTCCAGCTCACTGGGTGGCTGGTGGGAGTCTGGGCTCACCCTAACTCTTTGTCCTGAGGGTGGGGCATAGCCGTTCATGATTTCCATGGGGCTAAAACTCACTGTTTTGTCTTGAGCAATCTGTCTCCCTATCCAGCTCTCTCCAGATCGATGCCCCAAAAGCTACTTCTCTAAGGGCTCCCAGAAGAACTCACTCAGGCTGGATCCTGTCCCCAGTTGCCATCTTTTGTGAGGGAGATGGTGAGTGCCCACTTAAACTGATGCCATCTTGCCCCCAACTCCTAGATATACATTTTTTATTTTAGGTTTCAAAGATACTTAGATTACATAAATGTAATTACATAAATGATTCCCAAATGCCCTTCTCCCTACCCCTCCCACGTTTTCCCACATTAACAACATCCTTCATTAGTGTGGTGTATTTTTTTATAATTGATTAACACATTTTGGAGCACTGCCACTGAGCATGGGTTACAGTTTACATTGTAGTTTACACTCTCTCCTCCACAATTTTGTAAGTTATGATAAGATATTTCATCTTTTTTTAATGTAAGCATTGAGGGCTATAAATTTCTCTCTCAATACTGCCTTTGTGGTGTCCCATAGGTTTTGATATGTTTTGTTCTCATTTTAATTCCTCTCAAGATATTTGTTGAATTCCCATGCAATTTTTTCTTAGACCCATTGATTGTTTAAGAATGTGTTGTTTAATCACCATGTATTTATGAATTTTCCTTTTTTTGGCCTATTATTGGTTTCTAACTTTATTCGGTTATTAATAGAGAAAGTGTCTTGTATAATTTTAATCTTTTTAAATTTATTGAAACTCATTTTGTGACCCAACATATGGTCTATCCTGGAGAAGGATCCATGGGCACTTGAAAAGCATATATATCCTGATGTTTTGGAGTGCAATGCTCTATAGACGTCTTTTAAATCTAGTTCATTCATCATATTATTCAATCTCTCTGTTTCCTTATATTTCCTCTATCCAGGTGTTCTATCCAATACTGAGAGTGGTGTATTGAAGTCTCCAACTATTGTTGTAGAGACATCTATTTCTCCCTTCAGCTTTGTCAGTGTGTGCCTCATGTAACTTGAGGCACTGAGCTCAGGTGCATAAATATTTCTACAGTCATTTCTTCTAGTTTAATTACCCCTTTTATTAATATGTAATGACCTTCTTCATCCCTTATAAGAGTTTTGCATTTAAAATCTATTTTGCCCAATATTAGTATTGCTGCTCCAGATCTTTTTTGGTTACTGTTTGTATGGAATATCATTTTCCAAGCTTTGACTTTAACCTGGTTGTGTATTTATGTTTGAGGCAAGTCTCTTGTAGATAGCAGATAGATGGCTCTTATTTTTTTCCCCATTCTATCAGTCTATGTCTTTTGATTGCAGAATCCAAGCCAATAATATGCAACATTTTTACTGTAAAGACATTTACTTACTTCATCCATTTTGACTTTGGCATTCTCTTGTCATATTAGACTATTGCCTATATTTTTACCATTTAATTCGCCTTTTCTAAAAATCTTCATTTCCACACTCTTCTCCAAGTTTATCGCCCTTGTTTCCTTCTTTTCAGGATACAGCACTAGCTTTAATATCTCTTGTAATGTTGGTCTTTTGGTAACATGTTCTATCAGTTTTTATTTGTCTGTGAAGACTTTGAACTCCCCTTCATTTTTGAAGGACAGTTTTGCTAGATACAGAATTCTTGGATGGCAGTTTTTCTCTTTCAGTGCCTTAAATACATCATATCACTTTCTTCTTGCCTTCATGGTTTCTGATGAGAGGTCAGCACTTAATCTTATCGAGTTTTTCTTGTATGTGATGCTTTGGTTTTCCCTTGCTGCTTTCAGAATCTTCTTTTTATCTCTGATATTTGTGATTCTGAATAGTAGGTCTGTCAGGGTATTTCTATTAAGATGTATTGTGTTTGGGGTACATTGTCCTTCTTAGATATTGATATTTATGTCTCTCATAAGGGTAGGGAACTTTTCAGTCATTATTCTCTCAAATATTCTTTCTGCCTTTTTTTCATTTTCCTCTCCTTCTGGGACACCGATTATGTGTTTGCATTTCACATTGTTATTCAACTCCCTCAGACCCTGTTCCATTATTTCCATTCTCTCCTCTTCCTGGTCTCCTGTATTTTCCAGGTCAGGTGTTCTGTCTTCAAAATCACTAATTCCATCTTCAGGCAGCTCAAATCTACTCTATGTGCCTTTACTGTATTTTTAAATTAATTAATTAATTAATTAATTTTAAAGAATCTTTAGATTACATAAATGTTACATAACAAATATAGGGGATTCCCATATGCCCCACTCCCTCCCCCACCCCACTTTCTCATATTAATAACATCCTTCATTAGTATGTTTCATTTGTTTCAATTGATGAACACATATTGAAGCATTGTCACTAATGGTGGATTATAGTTTACATTATAGTTTACACTTTGTCCCACACAATTGTGTAAGTCATTGAGGCAATATTTACAATGGCACTCAATAATATCTTGCTGAGACATGAATTAGCATAACCTCTGGAATAACCTCCTGACTCATTTTGAAATATCTTAGCCATAAAAACTAATTTGTGTTTACAATATCACCCTTATGGTCAAGGACTTTTCCAGATGCATTGCTAGTTGGTGCTTGGTAGTAATCCCTCAGTGCCAGGAAGCCATCCTTGGGAGTCATTTCCAATGCCAAGGGGAATGTTGTGCATTTATATGCTGAGTTTGGTTTAGAAGAAGCCTCATTTCCACATTTCAGTAACAAGGAGGTCCTCAGGAGGTAAATCTTAGGCAACACATAATACTAGGCAAAGTTCAATTTCAAAAGAAAATGTTCCTTAGTACAATCATCAATATCAAGGACCTTGCACAAAAATCTGTCCTCCTTCACTAGGCACCATGGCTATACTAAGGGGATTCTTGCTGTCCCATTAGAGAATGTAACACAACTCCCCAGGATGGGAATTCAATATTCTTTTGGTTATTGTGTGGATCTCCACCCACCGTGACAATGGCCCAAGAATAATTGAACACATTCATATGCCTTAGATGGATACCCCAGATGAACCCCCTCCCATGCTTCTCCCAATCACCAAAAATGTTCCTCCTCTGCCAACATTATGACTCTTCTGTGATTCAAAATCTCTTCAAGGATGAAGCCAAGAAAATAACCAAATAAAAAAATAATAATAAAATTAAATAATGATCATAGTTTTAAAAATAATATAAAAAATACAAAAAGTTAAAAATATAAAAGTAAAAAATAAAAAAATTAAATAATAAATAACTTTTTTAGATAATATGTCTTTAATTGCTGTAAGATCTGTTTTCTTGTACATAGAGTGAATTTTTTTTTCCATATATTCTCCCAGAGTCTTTTTTAAATATTTTATCTTCAAAGAAGATTTAGGTTACAAACAAGTTACAGAAAATATAGTGGATTCCCATATACCCAATGCTCTCCCCCATTTCCTCTCTCCCCTATTAATAATATTTTACACGCGGATGGTACATGTGCTAAAATTGATGTACAAATATTGAAGCATTGCTGCTGATCATTGTCAATGAATTACATTATGATTTACATTTTGGACCATACACTTTTATAAATTTTGTTGAAATTTAAAATGGCCTGTGTCCATTACTGGGAGATCATGCCAAACAATTCTAATGCCCTAAAAATGCCGTATGTTCCATCTATTCTGTTCTTCCCTACCTCTCCCCTCGGGACCTATGGTAACCACTAATTTTCACTTTTTGAGGAATAAGATTCATAGATACATGCAATAATATTGAGGGATTCACATATTGATCTGTTTCTTTATTAGGCACTGCCTGTGTTCTCAAGAGACTCTTGGCCCTCTATTTGAGAATTAGCATGAGTCTCCAAGATGGGAGTTTAATATATTTTTGTTTATTGTGTCGGTCTCCACACATCAATATAACACACTATGACAAGATGAATGCTTACATATTCCACAGAAGCCTGTCCCATGTGCACACTGTCACATATGCACCCCCAAATCCAACACTCTGCACCAGTAATCCTCCCATACCATACTGGCCTAAAGAACATTCCCGACATTGTAGTTTTAACCACAGACCTGCAAATCCCTATAGTTCACCTGCTCCTTCCCATGACCCTCCCCCCAGTTCCATGGATAATCCAGTGAAATCCCCCACTCTATCCCTCTCACAGACCTGCACTGCTGAATCTAATAACATTACCGCACCACTGTCAAGTCCATCCACTGCACAACTACTCCCTTCCACGTTATCATAGATTTTGCCCATATGGCCATTGACACAATGCTCTACTCCCTTTCTGCCTCTTGTAAAATGATCCTCCAGACTCTAGCTTTGGGAGTCTGCTCAATGTGCTTAATTCATGTCAATGCAAACATGTAGCATTTGTCCTTCAGTGACTGGTTTACATCACAAAACATAAGGTCTTCAAGATTTAGTCATGTTAACCCATGTTTTAATACTGCATTCCTTCTTACAGCTGAGTAATATTCTATTATATGTATATATTACAATTTGCTTATCCATTCATCTTTTGATGGACATTTGGGTTGTTTCCAACTTTTGGCAATGGTGAATAATACTGCTATGAGAATTTGTGTTCATATATCTGTTTATGTCCCTGCTTTCAATGCTTCTAGATATACACCCAGCAGTGGGGTTGCTGGATCATATGGCAGTTCTATAGTTAGCTTCCTGTGGAACTGCCAAACTATCCTCCAATGGCTGCATCATTGTACATCCTCACCACAGTGGATAAGTCTTCCTTTTCGTCCACATCTTCTCCAACACTTGTAGTCTTCTGCTTTTTTAATAGCCACTAATCAAATGCATATAAATGATATCTCATTATAGTTTTGATTTGCATTTCCCTAATAGCTAGTGATATTGAGCAGCTTTTCATGTGTTTTTTAGCCATTTGTATTTCTTCTTTGGATAAGTGTCTATTCAAATCATTTACCCATTTTTTAAATGGGTTATTTGATTTTTATTTTTGAGATGTAGGATTTCTTCATATATGCTGGATATTAGGCCTATGAGATAGTTGATTACAAATATATTATCCCTAGTTTAGGTTGCCTTTTCACTTTTTTGGCAAACTTTGAAGTGCAAACTTTTTTTTTAATTTTAAGGAAGTCCCATTTATCTATTTTTTTTTCTTTTCTTGCTCATGATTTGGGTGTAAAGCTTATGAAACCATTTCCTACTACAATATCTTGTAGATGCTTCCCTATAGGATCTTCCAGGATTTTTATGATCTTGGCTTTTATACTCAGGTCTTTGATCCTTCTTGAGTTAATTTTTGTACAGGTTTGAAATAGTTACCCTCTTTGGATATGGATATCCAGTTCTCCAAATACCATTTTTTGAAGAGGCCATTCTCTCCCAGTTGAGTGTGCTTGGTTGTCTTCTTGAATATCTGTTGACCATATATGAAAGGATCTACATAAGAAATCTCAGTTCTGTTCCATTGGTCAGTATGTCTAGCCTTGTGACCATACTATGTAGTTTTGACCACTGTAGCTTTGTGGTATGTGTTCATTTTTCTTTTTCAATATGTTTTTGGCTATTCGGGGCCCCTTGCCCTTCCAAATAAATTTCATGGTTAGCTCTTCCAATTCAGTTAGATATGTTGTGCTAATTTTTATTGAGATTTCATTAAATCTGTAAATGAATTTGGGCAGGCTAGATATCTTAATGATGTTTAATCCTCCTATCCATGAGCAGGGAATATGATTCCATTTATAAAGGTCTTTGATTTCCTTTAACAATATTGTGTAGTTATCTGTGTACATGTACTTTACATTTTCAGTTAAGTTTATTCCTAGGTATTTGAGTCTTTTAATTGCTATTTTAAATGTACTTTTTTTCTTGATTTCCTCCTCATATTCCTCATTATTGGTGTAGAGAAATGTTACTGATTTTTGCACATTGATCTTATATCCTGCCAATTACTGAACTCATTTATCAAGTTCTAGAAGCTTTTTTGGAGATTTCTCTGGGTTTTCTATGTATAAGATAATGTCATCTGCAAATAGTGAAATTTTTATTTCTTCCTTTGCAATATATATGACTTATATCTTTATCTTGCCTAAGTGCTCGAGTAAGCACTTCTAACACAATGTTAAATAAGAGCTGTAACAGTGGACATCCTTGTCTTGATTCACGTCTTAGAGGGAAAGCTTTTAGCATTTCACCATTGAATATGATGTTAGCTGTGGGATTTTCATATATACCCTTCATCATTTTGAAGAAATTTCCTTCTCTTCCTTTCTTTTCAAGTGTTTCTATCAGGAAATGGTGCTGTATTTTGTCAAATGCATCAATACAGATGATCATGTGATTTTGTTCTTTCAACTGTTAAAATGCGGTATGTTACACAGAATGATTTTCTTATGTTGAACCGTTCTTGCATACCAGGGATGAAACCACTTGGTCAAGGTGTATAATTCATTTGATGTGTTGTTAAATATGATTAGCAAGTATTTTGTTGAGGATTTTAGCATCTAGGTTCATTAGAGGGTTTGTTTTATAGTTTTTCTTTCTTTTAGTCTTTTTGTTTGGCTTTGGTATTACAGTGATGTTGGCACCATAGAATGAGTTAGGCAATGTTCCCTCCACTTGTATGTTTTGGATGAGTTTAAGCAGGGTTAGTGTTAGTTCTTTCCAGAATATTTCAGAGAGCTGACCTGTGAAGCAGTCTGGTCCTGGGTTCTTCTTAGTTGGCAGGTTTTTGATGGCTGATTCTATCTCATTACTTGTGATTGGTCTGTTTAATTCATCGATTTCTTTTGTCATTGTAAGCTGCTTGTGTGTTTCTAGGAATTTGCCCATTTCATCTAAATTATCCATCTTGTGGGCATACAATTTTTCAAAGTATCCTCTTATGATACGCTTTATTTCTGTGGAGTCAGTGGTGATATCCCCTGCCTCGTTTCTTATTTTATGTATTTGCATCTTCTCTATATTTTCCTTTGTTAGGCTAGCTATGGGTTTTTCAATTTTATTATTATTCTCACAGAATCAGCTTTTGGTTTTTCACAGCTTATTGCTGAGTTCTGAAGCACTGTCCTGGTCTGCTGACCCCCAAATCAGGTCCCTTAGCAAGCATTTAGCTCTTTCACCATTGTTTTTTGTGAGATATCTGAGGCTTGTTTGCCTAATCCAACACCATCTTCCCACATTCCCCCATCTATCATTTTGATATCATTAAGGATAGCCACTCTGAATTTAAGATTCAGTTAACCAGTAGCCCATTTTTAACATTCTTCCATTGATTCATACTCTTACATTAATCTGTAAAAAGAAATGAAACAAAACAGAGTTACTATGGCTAAGATAATTATGATGGATTTATCATTTTGGAGGTTACTCTTTTTCAAATCTCAGCCAGATATCACAAACTGCCAAAGTATGCAAAGCCTTAAGGAACAGTGTTCCTCAAAACCCTAAGGACACAGGGACATCATAAATAAACCACAAAATAAGGAACTCAGTTAACTATAACTTGAAGGGCATTTGAAGCACACCAAATATCCATCAATAACTAACAACTTATACAATCTTTTTCTTTTTCTTTAAAAACTCTTGCCTGGAAATGCCAAGATGGGGCACAATTTGGGATGCTACCTGAATCTGTGCTGCCTGAATTTGAATTCTAAGTTCCCAAAAAATCACCTTTGTTGTCTTGCTACTTAGTTTGTTATTTCTCAGTTGACATTACATGTCATCAGAAACAGGATCAGAAGCGATCACCAATGTGACACAAGAGCTGCCACTGGACTCGATCTCAGAAACCTTCAAGAGCCCCTTCAACACTGCAGTCTCCCCAATGGCCTGTATTTCTGTCAGTGAGTCCTCTCAATTCCAAACACCCCTCTTTTTGGTTGAGGTTCTGACCTTTCTTTGAGTGTCTTCTGGTAAAGGCCATTTGGACTTGAGTTCTTTTGGTTTGGGCTAGTACCAGTAGCCCATTTGTGTATTTGAATATTTGTTCTTCTGATTTGGGTTGGTGGCAGTAATTTTTTGTGTTTGCCCTTTTTCGTATGCAAGGAAAATTTCTTTGATTGGTCAGTTCTCAAATGTGAATAATCCCCACTTTGGTATTGAGCTGTTTTCAGTGGAGGCCCACCTCCCTAAAAAGCAATTTGACCTGTGTTCTGACTGTGAGCAAACAAATGATTATTTTGGTGCATGGGCACCTAAACACTATTAGCACACTTGTCACCTTTTGATGAGATGCTTTGGCTTCCCAAGACCAAGATTAAAGGATAGAAAGGATAAGTTGGTCACAGACGGGTCAGATCAACACAAGGTCACTTATCACCTTAAAGAAAATTTCCATGCAACTAAAGACTACCTGGTCATAGGTCGAACAACTAGAGTATAGGCTGCCTGCCAGACAAAACACTTATCCCATAAAAGGCACACTGTGAAACAGACCAGGATAAGGAGTTAAGTCCCATATATATTCATTATCTTTCAGTTGAAGAAATAAAATTTAAACAACATCCTCTTTTAGATACTATTCCAACCCATATGTGGTCCACATAGCCCACTGATATAGTCTGCATTCTTCCTCCCTCACCTAGCTCTGTTCCTAGGACTTCCTCCTAAACCTGGACCAAACCAAATACATTCTAGCCTTCTCTTGTCCCAAGACCAAACTTCAATTAAGAGGATTTTTAGGCATTCCTGGATATTGTAGGAATTGAATTCCTAACTTTTCTTTGATGGCTCAACCTTTCTATGCCTTGTTTAAAGCTAAACAAATTAACTTTATTTGAGATGAAACTAGTCAGACTTCCTTCCAGGAAATAAAGCAGATTGCTGGCACTCCTACTTGGGACACCTTAATTAGAAATGACTCTTTTAGTTCCTTGTCCAAAGAAGAGAAGGGAAATGAAAAGGTTTGCTTACACAAGCAGAGACCAACAGAGACCAATTGCTGGCTAGGATATTATAGGAGCAATTGGATACCACAGCCAAGGGACTACCCCCTTGCACATGGTCCATTGCTACAAAGGCAAGGCTTTTAGAACCGATTGAGGAATTAATTGTGGGATCTCCCTTCACTATTTATACCTCTCATTCTGTTGAAGCCCTTCTACCAACAGACAAACTTCTTATAAAATTCTCTTACTTTCCACTCCTAATGTCTTCTTTTTTGTTGTCCCAAATTTAACTTACTTTCTACTATTTCTGACAAAACTTTTCATGACTACATAACTTTAAGTGACAAAGTAATCATCAAATTGATTTACATGAAATGCCAATTGATAATGCAGATGCTATCTGATATACAGATAATTAGTACATTAAACTCCAAATCTATCCTTTTGGATATTCTCTTACTTCTAACCATGAAGTAATAGAAGCAAATTCCTTATCTAATGCCACTTCAGCCTAACAAGTTGAACTTTTTGCTTTCATAACAAAATGTATACTTGCAGAAGGAAAAAGAGCAAATATAGACAGAGATAGTCAGTATGCCTTTGGGTATGTTCATAATTTGGGGATGTTATGGAAACCAAGAGGTGTTTTGTTTTGTATTTTCTAAAACTCCAATGGGGAAAAAAAACAGCTCTTATGCCATGGAATTGCTAGATGCTACACTGTTACTAAAGGCTTTGGCTATGATAAAAACAAAATTTCTAGTAATTAACAGGCAACTATAGAGGAAAGCACAAGCACCATATGGCAGATACAGCTGCAAAAACTGCAGCAATAAAATTTAACCATATTTGTTTCTATAATGACTTTTAAACCAAAAAATTCTATAGGAAACATAAGAGCATTACTCCTTGAGGTTTGGCAAACTGCTGCTGATCAGGAGATTTTAAAAAAGGAAAACTGCTGGCTGCTTTTATCATTATTTGGCCCTAATGATAAACCAGTCCTCTTCCCTAATTGCCACCAGGGAACAGTTTTGTAAGTTATTATAATACCTCTCCCTGGAATACTGATAAAATGGCAAGATAAGGAAAGCAATATTTCTGGAAACTATGCCCTAAAATAGCTATGAAAACATATCACAATTGTTTAATTTGTCTGAAACCTAATCCAGGAAAAACCTTTCACTAGCTCTCAAGAACATTTTCCCTTACCAATTGAATCTTTTGAAATTTGGCAATTGGATTTTATTCAATTACTCTATAATAAGGTTATAAATATGTTTTCATGGTTTGTATGTATTCCCGTTGTGCTGAAACCTTTCCCTGTAGACAAGCTGCTGTTGCTACCATCACAAATGTTTTGTTAGAAAAAATAATTCCAAATTGGAGAATTCCCTTGGAATTTCACAGTGGCTGAGGAATGCACTTTACAAGACAAATTATGAAAACAATATTCAAAATATGGCCTCTTCTGTAACATTTTCATTGTGCCTAATATTCCAATCCTCAGGGTGGTATAATTAAAACTCAATTAGCTAAATTCATGGAATCCCTCAATCTACCAAAGCCAAAAGCTTTACTTATATTCTTATTTAATTCTAAGATCCATTCCTTTTGGCAAATATAAGTTAACCCCATTTGAAATTACAACAGGAGGACCTATGAAAATAAACTCTGGAATATCTGATTCCTGCCTCATAAAAAGAAATATGCTAATCTATTATCAGGAACTACCAAAACGTTTAAAAAAAGATGAAACTGGTAACACAATCCTTTCACAGCATGCTCCAGGTTAATAATGATATTCAAAACCACACTCTTCAGCTTGGTGACTTTGTGTATTGGTAAGACATCTCCATAAATAATACTCCAACCTCATTGGAAAGGGCCCTACCAGATTAGCAGCCACAACTACCTCCTGGGTCATTTTAATGCACCAAACTTTGCCTTGATATTGAAGCTTGCACTTATGAAAATTATTTCTGTAATGGTGAAACTAAGCCTAATTAAAATTAATTCCTAACAATTACCCCCTGCAAACCTCCTTGTTGCTCAAATGTGGCCACTCTCTAAACCAAACTTTACAAATAAACTCACTACCTTTTCCCCTACTTGGGATATGATTCCTGGGGAAGATTCTCCCTGCTGCCAAGGGATTAATATCAATTGATGATCAGTGATGCTTTCAAAGAAAGACTTGATCAAAAAGGGAAATGTAAAAAGAAATAAAACAAAATATATTTAATATGGTTAAGAGATTTTAAATGGAGTCCAGAGGTCTTTCTGGAGGTTACTTTTGCAAATCTCAGCCAAATACCGCAAGTTCCCAAAGAATGTAAAGCCTTAAGCAGCAATGTTCCTCAAAACCATAAGGACATCTGGACATGAAAAACAGACAAGATAACTCAGTAAACTATGTAACCTGAAGAACATTTGGAGCACCCCAAATATCCACCAAGCACAATCAATTTATGCAATCTTTTTCTTTTTCTTTAGAAACCTTTGCATGGAAGTACCAAAATGGACACAGTTTGGGTTACTATTGGAATCTGTGCTCACTGAATTGCAATTCTAATTAATGCCTTTGTTGTCTTGCAGTGTAGTTTGTTATTTCTCAGTAAACAATCCCAAATCCTTGAGGAGTGTAAATATGTCAATACATTTGGCCATCTCAAACCTAACCATTTTTTTTTCTCTTTTTTTCTCTTTGTCTTTGGCTCTTATTATGAATTCTTGTAAATGTGCCCAGACTATTGCCAATATCAATTAGTGAAAGATTTCTTCTCATGAAAATTTTCCAGATCAAGTCTGGTACTTAAGTATCTCAGTTATATTGATTTATAAATTTTATCATGAGCCAAGAAACGTGTAATGATGGGTTTAAGTGTTGTGAAAAATTGCATCAGTGTATGAGGCAAAAATCAAATTTTCAGGCCACATTTCCCTCAAAGTGTCATCTTCTCACCTAAAGACAAAATCAAATGCCCTATATGTCACAGGGATGGAAACACAAAATGAGAAAGAAGGATAAATCTTGATCTAAGTTTATATTATGAGTATCTCAACTTTACTACAAATAGAAATGTTTTCTTCTGCTTTGGGGGAAAATATTCTCCAGAGGAGATAAAGATATCAAACTCAAACAGTCAGTAGAATAAATCAGATATTCTTGACTTTTCTCAGATAGAATTCTTTTTGACGTGTTCATACTCTTTTCAAACCCTATTTATACTTGGAAGCCTAATTCACATGCCATCTGCTTCCAAAACATCTGATTCTTGCTTTGTTCTACAACTAATAACTAACAACTTGATTCAAAGCCCAAGAAAGCACTGGAGGGTGTTGTTTTATGTACTACTGCTCTAACCTATGAGGAAAGGCAGCTTGGGCTTTTTTGTGTTATCCTGATGCACCGTTATTATGCTTCATTCTGAAGAACAATCACTATGCACGGTAATAAAAACAACAACAACACACTGTCATGGAGCACATGAATTGCAAATTCTAGCTTCACCACTTCACTCTGAGGGACCTTGGGCTCTTTCATTATGTGCAAGATGAATCAATTTTGTGGGGATTTTTTGAGATTTAAATGAAATAATGTCTACAAAGCAGTTAAGACAATGTTTACACCACTAGGAAGCAATCCATATAATAGTAGCTATTATTAATACCCATGAAACATACAGTA
The DNA here is from genome assembly GCA_026826555.1 of Tolypeutes matacus. Lineage (NCBI taxonomy): Eukaryota > Metazoa > Chordata > Mammalia > Cingulata > Chlamyphoridae > Tolypeutes > Tolypeutes matacus. The sequence continues at coordinate 752,486 of JAKSZT010051399.1, forward strand.
TTGCTATATTTATAGGAATTCATTTCTGTAGTAATATATATATTTCAGGAAACTATTATTAATAAAAGGGTCCAGACAAGTAAAAGTTACAAGGTCTATTTACTGAGAGCCCTTAGGCCCCAACCAATGCCTTTTTGCTCTTAGTATTTGCACAGTGTAAGTAGGTTTGCTAATTTCATCCAGTCCTTACAGATTAAAAGCAGCAACGCAGAAAGATATGGAGTAATGAGGAAATCTAGAGACTGATATAGTTATACTAATAAGTAGAATTTGCTTCTCATTCATCTATTCATTCATTCTCTTTTACTTTGTTTTTATTTTTTCTTCATTTCAAAAAATATATTTTTGATAATTTAGTACATACTGGAAGCTGGATATACACTGGTAAACATAACTGACATTTTCTATACATTCCAGAGGAAAGTTGCAATAAAAGAAACAGATTGGTTGCAGAGAAATTACAGAATCTTATTCAAGAAGACATTTAAGAAATGAGGAGTTGCAGGTCATGAAAAGCCTGCTATGCAAAATATATTTTCAAATAATATTGAGTAACCTATAATATATTTTAGATTGTTTTCTTATATTTTTATTGAATCCAGGGCTTTTCAAATAAAATAATTCTGTGAACTGGTAAAATAAATTACCTAAAATAAGAAATCCAGGGACAAGAGCAGGATAGAAAATGAATGAGGAGAGAGAAGACAAGTCACAGTCCTGTTTTCATCAAGAATATCAGGAAAGAGTGTCAACAATTTCCTTTCTAAGTCCTCTAAGCAGCCATTAAGAAGTTCTTCTATAAATAAGAATGAATTTTAATGATTTTAGGAGGGATTATAATGACTACAAATTCCAACTGAGAGGTCTTAAGCAAACCAGCTCAGAGGGCATATGCAATTCCCCTCACCAATCTGTGCCTCATTCTCCTCATCTGCAAAATAGTGCAAGAGTATTAACTAGCTCACAGGACTGAGCAACTGTTAAATGAAATAACACATATAAAGCACCTAAAAGAGAGTTAAGCAGATAGTAAGGTCTCAATATGTTTTAACTGTTATCATTAACCAGTTGATTATCATTGGAAATTTTTTAAGTGTGCAGACAGAAATTATGGCATCCCTTGAATAGTACAGAGACTCAGCTTTCAGGACATTGGACAACTTGACTAAGATGACTTAAAGAATTGCTGAATCTATTTCAAGCACCTACAACACATATATACATAATATATCTATACATAACAAGACTATACCAAAAAATAGAGATGACCCATTTCCATAGGTATGTATTTATTTGTAGAATTATGTATGCTTGCAGGAACATAAATACCTTGGATTTATGTTCTAAATACTGTCTTTACTTTGAAGATTCAGTCATTCATCTGGCTTCCCTCTGAATACAAAGTTACTTCAAAGAGCATTTTCAATCACTTTATGGTCACAATTGTTGAAAACCAATTAGAAACCCTTCTATTAAACAAATTTCAAGGATTTAAATGTTTCCATTTCTATCAGAACTTACAGAGTTGCTTCTTCTTCATAAGGTTAAGAGGATTATCTACCTTTTTGAAAAAAAGGCTGTCCCTTCAAACCATAAATTTAATACCCCCAATATGAATTGACTTTGCCATATTAAATAGAGGGTTTCAGAAGCCCTGCATGTTTTTATAATTGCCTGTGGACTCTTTAGCAGTGTCTCCATCAAGCAAGGCATCATCTGGGTTTCCATATGCCCTTGATTCTACCTCACAAGGCAAAAGGTACTTTTTCCAAATGCCTTCTTCCAACTTGCCTGCCTCAAAACTCCAATTCAACCTTTTACATCCTATCCATGCATGACATCCTCTATAAATCTTTCCCCAATTTCTTTGTCTTGAAGATTTAATCTCTTCTCAAAGTCATCTCAGATATATCATTTCTATACTTCAAATACATTCTGTTTTATGCTTATATATGCATGTATAAGAATAGATATTTGTTCATTTAGATATCTTTTCAAATGATATTTGGTTTCTAGTGATCTTGTCAAATTTGTTTTTTTCTCCAGTCCCTAGTACAAAGTAAGTTCTATGAAGTATTGATAAAATTCAAATAAACCTTGCCTATTTCCTGCTCTCATGACTAAGCCCTGTGTTCAGATGAGGGATGAATACACTTTATGGTGGCCATGATTTTATTTAAAGTATGTATATACACAAAGTCATTTACTCTTATTAGCTTCTTTTTCAGAATAACACTATCTAATGGTAAGTGAGAAATGAAAATATATTATTTTAGAGGGAAATATGTGACAAAAAATTAAAACTTATGCTTAAAATAATGGATGTAAAATTTTATTGACGTTTAAAGTTTAACTATAGAAAAGAAAATCAACTCTTTTATACTTTATTCCTATTTTATTTACTTTAGGAAAAGAACTATTGCATTCTCCAAATTAGAGGCAATAACTTGAGAGTCCAGATCATGTAACCTCAGTAGGAGGAAAGAAATTCTTATTTATTTTTCTCTTGAAAAATTAACTCAAATCAAAGAAAGCATCTTAAAAATGTTACCATAACATGGGAAGGTCACAAAAGGGCTTATCATTAATGATAGGAAATTACAACATGAAATAGTGACATAATGAAGATATTAATTAAGTCCACAGAAGTGATATTTTTAATTAAGTTCAAGTGAACATTTAGAGAAATGCTCTGCCATCATTATATTGAGAATGTTTTGTCTTCAATGAGTATGTGAACCATTCAAAGGAATCATCTGTATTTAATGTTTAATTAAATGATAAATTCTTAAGGAAATGTAGTCAATAAATAGTAAAATACGTAAGAACTGAAGAAGATTTAATTTAGATTTAGCTTTTAAGCTTAATAAATTAAGGATTAAACACATTACAATTAAATGTATACCTTTCCACATAATAATGCCTCGTTGACATTAAATAATAACATAAACAACTTTTGCTGCTATGTCAAAACAATGGGGCCTTTCAGGACCACAGTGCCCACTTGCTGTTCCATGGGTCATTTTGTATAGTTTCCTGTCTTAACAGTGAGCATTTTATCTGTTATCCATAGAACATATGAAATTGAGTATTTAGTTCAGACTGAGAGAACAATCTATTACTGCTACCAATACTACAACAACTAAATAAAACTCTTAACTATAATCTAATAACTCTCTATAATCACAGCTTTTCTCTTCTACAACCTAAAACCCTTGTCTTTTTTTGCACTCTATTCCAAACCTGATTTACATGGAATTTTTTTGCCTGTTGGGTAATCCAAAACATTATTCATATGAGATCTTAGCCCTTGGTTTTTCTTTCTTCCTTCCTTCTTTTCTCCCTCATTCACTCCCTCCCTTCCTTCCCCACCTTTTTTACTTTGACAAGGTCTGTTTGGCAAGAGAATGAAAAAAGGCATCCCAGTGAAATCCCAGGGCTGCAAATGTGGCTGTCTTTAAGTCCATTATGAGCAGCTACCCAATTCCCTCCTTGGTAATTAAATCAATCACACAAGTTTGCCTAATGTTTCAACAATTCAAGGTGTACAGCAGAGCCAGGGAGTGGTTATAATTCCCATTTCCTAAATTATTTGACTGCATTATCTATTGGTAACATACCTTCCTTGAGTTCTAGGACCTCTGATCCCATGATCCCAAGGTTATGGGAATAAGATAGTTTGCTACATTGGATTTATTTGGTGTAATGGTAGAAGGGGAAACTCCCACTTTCAAGACTTATTTTCTACATCAGTCCACTCTGGTTATGGGATAGATGGAACGAAATATTGGCCTATTGTTAATGTATACAACAAATTCCCTATTATATAGGTTGAAAACACAAACTCATGGAGTGTTGTCTTCCCACTGGTTCCATGACTTCTCCATTGCTGAGCACTGAAGCATTCTTTTAAGCCATCTGCTTCTGTGTGATGCTATAAGATCAGTGAATGTGAAAAAGAACAAATTCCCTCCAGATTCTATGACAGGGAGGGGGAGTTTTGACATATCCTAAATAAAAAAGAAAATTTATTCTGTTGTCTCTGTCACATGAAGTTAAAATGTTTCTGATTACCTTTGTTGAGAGGAACTAAGTAGGTAATCTAGCAGACAGACTATTAATGTATTCCCAGATATGTTAAGAAAGTCATTTAATTCCTGTAACTTAGGCAGCTGGTCCTGTGTTGATAAATTCAGTTTGGTCAAGTCTTATTTTTTATTTTCTTTCATCTACCTCTCTTACAACTTGATTCCATGTATATGTCCCAACTGCTCTTGAGATCCTTTACCTTTTTAGTGCATATAACTACTAAGTAATGGTTCAAGTTCTTCATCTAGTCTACTTGATATTTGACTTTCAGTGTACAGGCAACCAGCTATGGTGGGGTTGTTTGATGAAAGGGATTACATAAATTTATCCCACAACTTCCTAAGTGCAGTCATTGAAAGACTTTTATTCAGAGTAGAGCTCCTTCCCTAAGATAAGGGGAAGATAAGGACTGCCTCTTCAGGAGGGATTTCTGTAGTTCATCTCATCCTTGACAGTCCAATACCCTTATTTCATGTTTTATGGTTACAACTCTTCCCTCCACCAATCCTATAAGCCTACCATAAAGCCTCTGACAATGTTTAGCATTTAACTGCTATTGCAAATTTGTTGTCCTTACGATCAGTTCCTGGCTTGAAACTAAAACAAATCATTCCTAAAGGACTACCAGTAAAATAGAAACTCCTTCAATATTGTCAATGAAAGTTTCCAAAGGCCCTTTCAAATTCACAATAGGATATTAATAGCTTTCATTCAAAAGCCCCCTCATTTTTAACATCAATAATATCATGGTAGTAATTCTGTATCATAACCAAATGAAAATGGTATTTCTGTGCCTTTGTCTCTACCTATACTCCATTAAATTACATTACTGGGAATAATTTAAATTATCATGATGTTATCACAAGTCATGGATTTCCAGTGTCCTATTTCCCCAACAAGAGACTTATCTGCATACTGCTCAAATATGTGAAAATTCACTTTTAAGGGTGTGATTCTAGGGCTATTCCTTACACCAATTACTATATCAGTCAGAGCTTAGAGAGGCAACACAATCACACAAATTGGGCAATATAAGGAGAATTAATAAATGAACCATTTACAAAAATGTGAACAGAATATAGAAAAATACAAAGATACAATAGTCCTTTGCTACAGAGGGTTATGATATCTAAACCTGAATGGGCAAGGAGAAAGACCAGGTACCAGAATCAAGGGGAAAAGGTTATTTTGTGCTGAGGTCAGCAGGACCAATACTGTGGCTTGGATTAAGTACTCTGACTTCAAGCTTTTCTTTCAATTCAATTCTTCCCTACATTGGCCAAATTTAATTGATACAGTTGATACAAGTGGTTTTCTGGATCAGAAAGCATAATGGAAAAGTATAGAAGTATTTCTACAGTGGAAAATGGAAGATAGACATTAAAGAAATATCGGTAGCTATATGTTTATGAATACTCAAATGTACATTTATGGATACATATGTGCAGTATACATGTGTATAGATTATATTTTCATTTGGCACCATCAAAACTCAATATATAATGTGAAGGACAATTATGACTGAATGCCTCTATCAGTGAGGAACACAGTCTCTAACCAAAACTTTTTGAGAATTATTAAATAAGATAGACCCAACTTTTCCAATGAATACTTTTGTTTGCCATGTTAGTCATTCCTCCAAGTTATAAAACCATGAAGAAATCCATGAATCTAATACACTTGGGATTCAATACATGTGAAGGAGCAGGTATAATTTCTTGGATCCTTAGTGTACAACTTCATTGGATATGACAGTGAAAGGTGCAGGTAAGTGTCCTGATCCTGGGTGGGGATGAATTGGAACATTTCTATGCTCATAATCAGGATTGGCTACAGATGTAAGACAGCAGTAATATTCCAGCAGATGATTGGGATAGTTCTTGGAAACATTTTTCTGAACCTGTATGTATAAGGTGCACCCATTTGTGAGCAATATCTGAAAACCTCTGCAGTTTCATATTGGCTTTGAATTAAGGAGTTATAGCCCAAAAGAGCAAACCATGGAATCCACTACCAACTACTAAACTACTATAAAATAAGAAAAGTGGCTTCATGGTTCAGTACCAGGTGTCTGCAGAAAACATCACCACTTATTCATTGTTTAACTCCTAGTCACTTATTAAATATCAATTTGGTCATTTGTAAAATCATTGTTATTAATCTGTAAACCTACTTATGATGAGTACTATAAAGAATACATTAAGTAATTCATGTGAAAGACTAAACTAGTGCTTGGCTCAGAGTAGTGTTCAAAATCCTTTTCTTTAATTTTCATGAGGGATGAAATTTTGGTATTAATTTGAGAATCAGGGATCATCAGAGTCAGATAGGACTGACCCTAAGTCCATCTGCTTTCAACTTTTTCCCATAGGAAGTCCCTTTCAGGTCTCAGTGATTCTGTGTTTTAAAGATTTTGTCCAATCATTAAAAAGTTCTCATTTTGTATTAAGTGATTCATTTAAAATAACCAACCAAAGTAACCTTATAATAAATATACTAATAAACATGAGATAAACAATGAACTCATATATGTTTCCCATCAAAATCACATGGGAAAGAGTATATTATAGTGAAGGGGAACAAGGTAAATATAGAAATGGGATGAGTACATTTTTACCTAATGAGCAGTACTAGAGAAAATGATAAAGTAGGAAAAGGGTATAAGAGATGTTAGAGAAGTAAATTCCAATGTGGCAAATAGGGACGAACTTAAAAGAAGCAAAATTATACACAATTTAAAAAGAAAATGTTTGGGAAAGAGTTATGAGGATACCTCTGGGTAGAGCATTCCAGAAATATGGAGGACTAACTGCAAAAAACATGAACTTGCCCTCTGTACACTAGGAAGAGAATGGTGCATGGGCAAAGAGTAGCAAAGAGTGATGGGGAGAATAGTGGGAGTCAAGAACAGAGAGATAAAGTCAAGGACTTATAGAACTGTGATATTTTTGTGATGATTTTCGGATTTACTTTGAATAAATTGAGAAGTCACTGGAGGGTTCAGAGCAGCAGAGTAACAGGAATCAAATGACATTTTTAAAGGACTGCTCTGGCTCCATATTGAAAATTGACTCACCCAGGCTGAGAATGATCAGAAACTCAGTTTTGCATGAGATCCTCAGGAAACACCAAGTAAGAGATGTTAATAGACTTATGTACCCATGGTTCTGAAATTCAAGGCAGAGAAATCATCAGAAGACAGAAAACCATGACTCATTCACAAATAAAGAACATTTAAAGCCATTGGACCTGATGGAATCACCAAGGAGTTTATGTAGATGGAAAAAAAGAAGAGGTCCAAGGGTTAATGAGGGCACTTCAAAATTCAAAGTTTGAGACAATATGGTGAGAACGGGCAGCAAGAGAAGTAGAAGGAAAGCCAAGTGAGAATGATGAACTGAAATCCAAGGTAGAGAGTGTTTTCCAGCTGGAGAGCATGGTAAACTCTGTCAAATGCTGAAGATAGATCAAACCAGATGAGGAATGATATTTGACCACTGGATTTAGCTGTGTGGAGATCATTGAACTACAAGAATGGCATCATTAAGGGATTGTGGGAGCCAAAGCCAAATTGCAACCTTCTTCAATTATTCTATATTTTATTCAGAAAAAATCAACTGAATGCTAGAATGAGAATCTAGTATGAAGAGATTGTTTCCCCAGGTTCCAAGAGGAAAGGCTTGTCCAGCATATCTGTTTATTTCACTATAAAGTGATTTAGGTTTATAGGATGTTAGTTTAACTGGAATTGCCCCTTAATTGTAATTGTGTTGTTTATAGGTATATTATTGTATATACACTTCTTTAGAATATTTTAGTTCTATGTACAAAGAATCTGGAAGAGGATAAGGAGATTTCTGATCATCAGATGGAATATTGGGTTTCATAGAGAAAATAGCAATTTCCATATTTTCACCTTATTTAGTTGAACAGTTATACATATGGGAAAATTAATCAACTTAGAAATTTTTAATTTGGCTATGTAATTGTAATATCTGAGTGATTTTTGTAAATTAAAAAAAAAAACTAAATTGAGCACTTGTACTGTTCTATTTGTTTTAAACTTCTAGAATTACTAGTGGTGTGATATTATTTATCATTTTGTCAGTTTATTCGGCACAGTGATTCAAGATGAAAACTCATTTTCTGTCCTCTTAGGTGCAATTCCTTATAGCCATGGAAGGTACCAATCACACCATGACACAGTTCATCCTGGTGGGCTTCACCACAGATCCCGTGGTGCAGCTGGTTCTGTTTGTGGTGTTCCTTGGAGTATACTGTGTGATGCTGGTGGGAAATACCACTCTCATAGTGTTGATCTATAAGGACTCCCGGCTCCACACACCCATGTATTTTCTCACTGGGAACCTGTCTTTTCTGGATCTCTGGTATTCCTCCATGTACACCTCAAAGACTCTAGTGACTTGCATCTCTGAAGACAAGAGCATCTCCTTGCTGGCTGTGTAGCTCAATTCTTCTCCACTGTTCTGGCCTATAGTGAGTGTTTTCTGTTGGCTTCCATGGCTTATGACAGTTATGTGGCCATCTCAAAGGCATTGCTTTATTCTCAGGCAATGTCCATAAAGCTATTTGTGTTTTTGGTAGAAGTTTCATATTTTGGTGGCTTTATTAGCTCTTCCATCATCACCTAAAGAACTTTTGTCTTGAAACTCTGTCATGACAACATCATTGATAACATTTTCTGTGATTTCCTCCTCTGGTGAAGCTTGCTTGTGGCAGGAAGGATGGCTACTAGGCTGTACTGTTCTTCCTCCTGGCCTCCAATGTCATTGCCCCAACTATGTTCATACTGGCCTCCTACTTCTTCTTCATCATCATCATCATTGCAAGGATTCGCTCCACCCAGGTCTGTCTCAAAGCCTTTTCTACCTGCTCCTCCCATCTGATCTCTGTCACCTTATTCTACGGCTCTATTCTCTACACATATGTTCACCCTTGATCTAGCTATTTTCTGGACAGGGACAAAATAGATTCTACATTTTATACTGTGTTGTTCCCCATGTTGAACCCTATGCTCTATAGCTTGAAGAATAAGGATGTGAAAGAGGCTTTCTACAAACTCTTGAAATAAATCTAGATTCTCTACCTCTAAGAAAATGCAAACACAATTTTAAACAGGTTACTTTTATCTCATGCATAGTTGCTATTGTTGTCCATCATGATCAAGGATTATTATAAAGTTACAGAATTTTAGACCCTGTAATCTCTAGTCTAAGAGATAAGGATATGAAAGAGACTTTCTATAAATTCTTGAATTACATCCAGGTTCTCTTCCTCTAATAATATGTGAACACAATTTTTGATCAGGTTATTTTTATCTCAAGTATAGCTCTTATTGTGGTCCATCACGTTAAAGGATTTTATAGTTAAAGAATTTTCCACCCTGTCACATGGCATTCAATAGATCTAAGATCTGTTCCCCAGAGCATTAGCACACAGATCCAGTAGGCACTCGGGAATGACCTTGGTGCTGAATGGGCTCAGAAGGCATGACTCCTCCAAAAAAAAGAAAATCCCTCTCCTTTTAAATAAAGGTAATGGAACAGCTTTCTCTCGTTGTCAATTGAATTTTGCAGACTGATTCTTTTATTTGGGAAGGGGGTCTTTTGTTTTTTTTTTGTTTTGTTTTGTTTTTATCCCCGCCCCTTGTCCCTTCTGCTGTGCTCACTGTGTCCATTTGCTGTGCATTTTTCTGTTTCTGCTTGTCTCCCTTTGTTGGATGATGCAACAAAGGCAGACTGATTTTTAAAGCATAGTATATTAGTTAGCCAAAGGGTTGCTGATGCAAAATACCAGAAGCCTGTTGGCTTTTATAAAGAATATTTATTTGGGGTAGAAGTTTAAAGTTACCAAAACATAAAGCGTAAGTTACTTCCCTCATCAGAGTGTGTTGCCATGTGTTGGGGCAAGATGGCTGCCTATATACAGCCTTCCTCTTCCTCTTAAGGCTCAATGGTCCCAGCTTCTTTAAATATCAGATGTAGGCTGGAATAAGTCTCATCCCTCCAGTCCCAATTCTCTCCGGGCTCATCTTCTATCTTCTCTTCACAAGGACAGCTATAATCTCTTAAACTAATGGATTGTCTCTCTTCCCAGGGCCTCTGCTGTGTTTAACGGAAGCTACTCTTTCCTCATATATCAGTTTCTTCTGCATGTTCATTCCTAGGCTCCAGGATCAAAACTCCAGCATAAAAACTCCAACATCAAAACTCTAAACCTCCACTCTGTGTTCTGCCATGTAGTATTCTCTGTGAGTCCCCACCCACCAAGCAGGGGAGGACTTCGTGTCCCACTGATGTGGTCCAGTCAAAGCCTTAATCACAGCTCAATCAAGTAAAAGTGAAACCTCTGAATCCAATACAATCTAATATGCCCAGACCAGTTCACAAACCTAATCCAATATCTACTTTTGGAATTCATATGCAATATCAAACTGTTACATATAGTATCTATACAGTCTTAGAAATGGGAACAAATATGCTGAATTAGTTTTTAATATTTTCCTATTTTCAATAATTAGATGATGCTCATCACTTTCTATTTTCTTCTCAATATTTTAAAATCTTTTTAGATATGCTTTAGTCTCCAGAAGTATTACCAAAGAGATCCAGGAGCAGTAACGAATCACCTCATTGCAAACTAGGGTCAGAATTTCACCCATATATTCATGTTATATATGCTCTTCCATTAAGGGGAAATCTGTCGATGTCCCTTTGGTTTTATTTTCATCAATCATTGTATGGGCTTGTACTGTGTTTTATCTGGGCCAATTTACAATCACATCTATTATTCAATTTATGACTTTCTGAACACCAAAACAAAGTTATTATTAAAAAAAAAATAAAATAAAAACTATGGTGAAATTAAACAAGCTGAGAAATGAAAGTCTACAGATAAATGTTATTCAAAAGTGAAATTTTTATATAGACAGGTCAGGAAAAAAGAAAAAGAAGGAAGCAGTTATGATTGTTTTCCTGTTAGTTTGATTGGTTTTTGAAAGAAAGACAATGGTAATACAATTTATATTTATGAAGTACAGATATGTCCTTGTTTCTATCCAAGTAAGCAGTAAGAAAAAAATGCAATGATATGTTAGTTAGGCCAAGTAGTCCCAGAAAAATTAGGAGTGTGAGACAGAACAAGAAGGACCAGTCAGAACTGAAGGCCATACACAGTAACTGTAAAGTGGGTCTTAGGGATATGTGCAGTATCAATTTTGACATCAATAACCTAATAGAATCCCAATAGAAGAAATAGAATTTTAAAATGCTTGGTTCAGACAAATGTCCTAAAAGGAAATCTGTTTATGCTAAAGCAATCATTTTCTAAAAGCTGTGATCTCTGCATTTTAAACAACTGATAATAAAATTTTTATAAAAACATTCTTTTTAAATAATATTAACAGCTTAAGTCAGTAAGTTACAGTATTAGAATGGTTAATGTCAGTCAAATGAAACTATAAGTTACATAAACAGAGGTAAACATCAGTTACAAAAAGTAAAACTGATGTAAAGTGATATTTATGACATCTTATTATCATAAACCTTAAAATTCAACTATAAAAAGAAAGCTCAAACTGATGGCCAAGTGTTCTTATTTTAATCATCTTAGGAGAAGAAACTAAGTGCCATTCTCCAAACAAGAATTAATATATATTTTCCTGGCCTAAGTATATATTCATATTATTTGGTATCTGGAAATGTTATCTCAGCTCTAGGATCATGTCTAAATAATAACACAGAAACCATAGTAAAGGAATGCTAATAATAATCTTAGGAAGACAAAAATAAACATTAAATTCATCAATATATAATTAAGTATATGGCATCAATACTTTAGAATATGTGTAAATGTAAATTTAACAATATGTTTTTAATCACTGTATTGGAAATATCTCATCTATAGTTTACAGTTTTAGAGCATTCAAAAGAAGCTGCCGAAGATGGCGTTAGTGTAGGAGGGCACACACTGCAAGCTCCCAGAGCAAGGAGGATTGTGGATGGGGTCCTGCCTGGGGGTCTCTGCTGTGCACGCGTGGGATGAGAAGCTTGGGACATCTATCTGTGAGGATCAACGGCATGGACCGAACGGGAACATAGAAAGAAACAAGGAAATAAAATAAGAAGTAAAAGTGCCAAAGAGAAAACTTAACTCACACGCAGAACCACCAGCTAAATAAAATTCTAGATGACAGAGAAAAGCTAATCAACTGAACAAACCCATCAAGATAATATGATGACCAGAGGGCAACAAAAAAAATACAAATGAATCTGAGAAACAGGAAAACATGGACCAGTTCAATGAACAAATTAAAAACCAGGAAGTGATGCAGAACATTGAACAACTAATCAAAGATTTCCAAACAAATATCATGGACCAACTTAAAGAAATGAAGGAAGAGATTAAGGATATAAAGAAGACACTGGGAGAACATAATGAAGAAATTGCAAACATGCCTAAAAAGATAATGGATATGATGGTGAACAATGCACAATCTAAGAAATCAAAAAGACGCTGGATTCACATAACAGCAGATTTGAAAAGGCAGAGGAAAGAATTAGTGATATGGAAGACAATACAGCTGAAATCAGATAGTAGAACAGATAGACAAAAAGATAGAAAAAATCCAGCATGGACTCAGGGAATTAACCGATAACACAAAATGCACAAACATACGCATTATGGGTATCCCAGAAGGGGAAGAGAAGGGAAGGGAACAGAAGGAGTGTTGAAGGAAATAATTGCTGAAAACGTCCAACACTATTGAGAGAGATGGATGTGCAGATCCAGGAAGCACAGCACACCCCAAATAGTATAAATCCCAACAGACCAACTTCAAGACATATACTTATCAAAATGTCCAATGCTCAAGACAAAGAGAAAATACTCAAGGCAGCAAGAGAAAAGAGAACCATCACACACAAGGGAAGCACAATAAGATTAAGTGCTGATTTCTCAGCTAAAACTATGGAGGCAAGAAGACAGTGGTATGACATAGTCAAAATACTAAAAGAAAAAACTTCCAGCCATGAATCCTCTATCCAGCAAAACTGGCATTCAAAAAAGATGGAGAGTTCAAAATATTCACAGATAAACAGAAATTAAGAGAGTGTGTCAAGAAGAAACCAGCACTTCAAGAAATACTAAAGGAATCTCTACAATTTGAAAGGAAAAAACAAGGGAGAGAGAGTTGGAAGAGAGTTTAAAAACAACTGAAAGGACAAAAAGAGAAACAAAACAACATATGACATACATTAACCCAAAGAAAAAATGGCTTAAGTAAGAAATTCGTTACGAGTAAAACACTGAATGTTAATGGATTAAATTCACCAATCAAGAGACACAGATTGGCAGAATGGATAAGAAAATATGATCCATCTATATGCTGTCTACAAGAAACCCACCTTCAACCCAGGGATTCAAGGAGGCTGAAAGTGAATGGCTGGAAAACCATTTTACAAGCTAACAATAGCCAAAAAAGGGCAGGAGTAGCTATTCTAATATCAGACAAAATAGACTTTAAATGCAAAACTATTGTAAGAGACAAAGATGGACACTACATATTAGTAAAAGGAGTAATCTCTCAAGAAGAGAGAACAATCATCAACATTTATGCACCTAATCAGGGTGCCACAAAATATGTGAGGCAAACTCTGGAAAAACTAAGAGGAAAAATAAATGCCTCTACAATTATAGCAGGGGACTTCAACACACCACTATCATCATTAGACAGAACATCTATATAGAGAATCAATAAAGAAACTAAGGCACTCAACAATACATTAGAAGACCTGGACTTAATAGACATATACAGAACATT
>JAKSZT010051399.1:771415-847546 GCA_026826555.1 Tolypeutes matacus
TGTAGGAAATAAATAGTGCATTTTCAGTAATATCATTGAATGTGAATGGATTAAATTTCCCAATCAAAAGATAAAGGCTGACAGAATGGATAAAAAAACATGAGCCATCCATATGCTGCTTATAAGAAAATCACCTCAGACACAAGGATACAAGCCGGCTGAAAGTAAAAGGTTGGAAAATGATACTCCATGCGAATAGTAAACAGAAAAGAGCAGGGGTAGCTATACTAATGTCAGACAAAACAGACTTCAAATGCAAAAAAGTGATAAGAGATGCGGAAGGCCATTATAAATTAATAAAAGGGACGATCCTCCAGGAAGATATAACAGTCATAAATATCTACGCACCTAACCAGGGTGCCCCAAAATATATGAGACAAACTCTGGCAAAACTGAAGGGAGAAATAGACATTTCTACAATAATCGTCAGGGACTTCAACACCCCTCTCACATCATTAGATAGAACAACTAGACAGAAGATCAACAAGGAAACAGAGAACTTCAACAATATGATAAACAAGTTAGACCTAACAGACATATACAGAACACTGCATCCAAACTCAGTGGGTTATACATTCTTCTCAAGTGCCCGTGGATCTTTCTCCAGGATAGACCACATGTTAGGTCACAATACAGCTCTCAATAAATATAAAAAGATAGAAATTATACAAATCACCTATTCTCAGATCATAATGGATTGAAACTAGAAATCAATAACAGACAGGAAAAAAGGAAATTTGCAAATGTATGGAGACTGAATAACACACTCCTAAATATTCAGTGGGTCAAAGAAGAAATTGCAAGTGAAATCAGTAAATATATTGAGACAAATGAAAATGAGAACACAACATATCAAAACTTATGGGATACAGCAAAGGCAGTCTTGAGAGGGAAATTTATAGCCCTAAGTGCCTATATTAAGAATCAAGAAAGAGCTAAACTCAAAGATTTAACTGAACAACTTGAGAAACTAGAGAAAGAACAGCAAACCAATCCCAAAGCAAAGAGAAGGAAAGAAATAATAAAGATTAGAGCAGAAATAAATGAAAATGAGAACAAAAAAGCAATAGAGAAAATCAACAAAACAAAAGCTGGTTCTTTGAGAAGATCAATAACATTGACAAACCCCTCGCTAGACTAACAAAGAAAAAAAGAGAGAAGATGCAAATAAATACAATCAGAAATGAAAGGGGGGAAATTACAAATGACCTCACAGAAATAAAAAGAATCATAAGAGGATATTATGAGAAACTATATGCCAACAAACTAGACAACCTGGATGAAATGGACAAATTTCTAGAAACTCATAACCAACCTACACTGACACAACAAGAAATACAAGAACTTAACAAACCAATCACAATTAAGGAGATTGAATCCGTCATCAAAAATCTCCCAGCAAAGAAAAGTCCAGGACCAGATGGCTTCACAGGTGAGTTCTACCAAGCATTTCTAAAAGAATTAACACCAATCCTGTTTAAACTCTTCCAAAAAATTGAAGAGGAGGGAAAATTACCCAAAACATTTTATGAAGCCAACATCACCCTAATACCAAAGCCAGATAAAGATTCCACAAGAAAATAAAATTACAGACCAATCTCTCTCATGAACATAGATGCAAAAATTCTCAACAAAATACTTGCAAATCAAATCCAACAGCATATCAAAAGACTTATACATCACGACCAAGTGGGATTTATTCCTGGTATGCAAGGCTGGTTCAACATAAGAAAATCAATCAATGTAATAAACCACATTAACAAATTGAAGGAAAAAAAACACATGATAATCTCAACAGATGCAGAAAAGGACAAATACTGTATGAATGCATTACTATGAACCAAATATATTGTGTAATATACTGTTTGATTCACACACACAAAAAAACAAAACAAACAAACAAACAAAATTTACATGTATCCATTACATTTAATTGAGAAATGTATATATTTATTCATCTATGTTTACTTTTCAGTTTTTAATTGCTTATATTTTCAATTATTAAAGGTACAAAATAAAGTTAATAAAAAAAAAAAAAGAAGGAAGTGCTAAAATCAAATACCTAGACTGCACACTTGGAGGAATTGGAGAAACAACAACAAACTAAACCTGAAGGAAGTAGAAAGAAGGAAATAACAAAGATTAGAGCAGAACTAAATGAAATAGAGAATAAGAAATCACTGGAAACAATAAACAAAACCAAAAGCTGGTTCTTCGAGAATATCAATAAAATTGACAAACCCTTAGACAGACTAACAAAGAAAAAGAGAGAACAGTCGCAAATACATAAAATAAGGAATGAGCAAGGGGATATCACTACTGACCCCACAGAAATAGAGTATCATAAGAGGATACTTTGAAAAATTATATGCAAACAAGAATGATAATTTAGAGGAAAAGGACAAGTTTCTAGAAACCCACAAACAGCCTACATCGATGAAAGAAGAAATAGATGAACTCAACAGTCCAATTACAAGTAAAGAGATAGACTCAGTCATCAAAAACCTCCAACTAAGAAGAGCCCAGGACCAGATGGCTTCACATCTGAATTCTACCAAACATTCCGGAAAGAGCTAACAACAATTCTACTCAAGCTCTTCCAAAAAATAGAAATAGAAAGAATATTGCCTAACTCCTTCTATGATGCCAATATTACCCTAATACCAAAACCAAATAGATACCACAGAAAGGAAAATTACAGACCAATTTCTCTAATGAACCTAGATGCTAAAATCCTCAACAAAATATTTGCTAATCACATTCAACAATATATCAAAAGGATTATACACCATGACCAAGTGGGTTTCATCCCAGGTATGCAAGGATGTTTCAATATAAGAAAATCAATCAAAGTAATACACCACATAAACAGATTGAAAGAAAAAAAACACATGATCATCTCTATAGATGCAGAAAAAGCATTCGACAAAATACAGCACTCTTTCCTCATAAAAACACTGCAAAAGATAGGAATAGATGGGAATTTTCTGAATATGATAAAGGGTATATATGAAAAACCCAAAGCTAACAATATTTTCAATGGTGAAATCCTAAAAGCCTTCCCTCTGAGATCGGGAACTAGACAAGGATGCCCACTATCACCACTCCTATTTAACATTGTCTTAGAAGTACTTGCGCGAGCACTGAGACAAGAAAAGGACATAAAAGGCACCCAGATTGGAAAAGAAGAAGTAAAAATTTCATTATTGCAGATGACATGATCCTATACATAGAAAGCCCTGAGAAATCTACAGCAAGCCTTCTAGAACTTATAAAGGTGTTCAGTAATGTTGCAGGCTATAAGATCAATGCTCAAAAATCAGTAGCATTTCTATACACCAATAACGAGCAAACTGAGGAGGCAATCAGGAAAAAAATACCATTTACAATAGTAAATAAAAGAATCAAATACCTAGGAATAAATTTAACTAAAGATGTAAAGGACTTATATACAGAAAACTACACAGCACTGTTAAAGGAAATCAACGAAGACTTAAAGAAATGGAAAAATATACCCTGTTCATGGATAGGAAGACTAAACATCATCAAGATGTCTATCCTACCCAAACTAATCTACAGATTTAATGCAATCCCAATAAAAGTCAACACTTTATTTTTTTAAGGAACTGGAAAAACTAACCACAAAATATATTTGGAGAAGCAAGAGGCCCCAAATTCCCAAAGACATATTGAAAAAGAAAAATGAAGTTGGAGGTATCACACTACCTGACTTTAAAACATACTACAAAGCTACAGTGATCAAAACAGCGTGGTATTGGCACAAGGATAGACCTACTGACCAATGGTACCGAATTGAGAGTTCTGATATAGATCCTCACATATACAGTTATCTGATATTTGACAAGGCCATGAAGCCCACTCAGTTGGGAGAGAATGGCCTCTTTAACAAGTGGTGCTTAGAGAAATGGATATCCATATCTAAAAGAATGAGAGAAGAATACCATCTCACAGCTTATACAAAAATCAACTCAAGATGGATCAAAGATCTAATATAAGAGCCAAAACGATAAAGGCCTTGGAAGATAATGTAGGGAAGCATCTACAGGACCTTGTAATAGGAAATGGTTTCATGAACTTCACAGCCTAAGCATGAGCAGCAAGAGAAAAAAATATATAAATGGGATCTCATTAAAATTAAAAACTTCTGCACCTCAAAGGATGTTATTAAGAAAATAAAAAGGCAGCCTACCCAATGGGAGAAAATATTTGGCAAACATATATCTGATAGGAGCCTAATATCCTGCATATATAAAGAAATCCTACACCTTGAAAACAAAAAGACAAACAACCCGTTTAAAAAATGGGCAA
Source organism: Tolypeutes matacus (assembly GCA_026826555.1). Lineage (NCBI taxonomy): Eukaryota > Metazoa > Chordata > Mammalia > Cingulata > Chlamyphoridae > Tolypeutes > Tolypeutes matacus. The sequence goes on from JAKSZT010051399.1 coordinate 775,745, forward strand.
GTGACCTGAAAAGACACTTCTCCAAGGAAGAAATACAAATAGCTAAAAAGCACGTGGAAAAATGCTCAACATCGCTGGCTATCAGGGAAATGCAAATCAAAACTACAATGAGATACCATCTTACACCCATCAGAATGTCAACTATTAAAAGAGGAGACACCAAATGTTGGAGAGGATGTGGAGGAATAAGAGCCCTCATCCACTGCTGGTGGGACTGTGGTATGTTCCAGCCACTGTGGAGGACAGTTTGGCGGTTCCTCAGAAAACTAACAATAGATCTTCCGTATGATCCAGCAATTCCACTGCTGGGTATATACCCAGAAGAACTGAAAGCAAAGACAGAAACAGATATATGCACACCAATTTTCATAGCACCATTGTTCACCATTGCCAAAAGTTGGAATCAGCCCCGGTGCCCATGAATAAACGAGTGGATAAGCAAAATGTGGTACATACATACAATGGAATATTACTCAGCTGTAAGAAGGAATAAAGTGCTAACACATGGAATAACGTGGATGAATCTTGAAGACCTTATGTTGAGTGACACAAGCCAGCACAGAATGATGAACAGTATATGACCTCACTGATTTGAATTGAGGAAAGTGAGCAGTCTCTGAGAACCATTGTCTGAAAGATAGGTTAACAAGGGAGAGAAAGAGAAGAGCAGGCTTTGAGCCATCACCCATATGGACATAATCTATGGTAAACGGATAGAGTATAGTTGTGTATTGAAGGATAGGACAGATGGGTAGTGATATTACTGGGTTTGGCTGTGCAGCATTGACAAGTGGTTAGATTAGGAAGGACAGGTTCAAATACCCAGGGCATGTAACTATGAATCTTGACATTTGGTATGTCAAGACAGGGGAGTGTCATATGTCCCAGGGGGTGGGGAGGAAGGAACAGTTAAGATCTAATGGGGTATTTAGTGGTCATGGGAAAGGTTTTCCATTACCTTACAATAATGGACACAGGACATGGTAAATATCATCAAAACTTATTAAACTGTATCATCTAAATTGTAAACTATACTGTAAATCATTGACAATGTTTAGTTGCTATATTTTTCTATCTGTATAACAGTTATAACAATGCTAATATCCAAAAAAAAAAAGGGGAGGGGGTTTAATATGGGGTGGGGAAGGAGGGGTGGTTTGGTATCTGGGAGTCTCTGGTATTCCTTGTGTAACTTTGCTGTGACCTAAAACTTCTTTGAAAATTAAATGAAAATTTGGGAGACACCGGGGATTGAGAGGGGGAAGGTGTCACAGCACACCGGATATCTGATAACACAGTGATAAAAGGAAAAAAAGAATATATATATATATATATATATAAATATTTTTTAAAGGCATTTCTTTTGCTTTTTTCCCCATTTTTTTGAATGTCCTAATCCACTAATTATATTTTGTTTTGTTTTTTGTTTGATTGTTTGTTTGTCTTTTTTTTTTTCCTTGAGTTTCCTTATGTTTGTCTCTTGCATGTAAGCTTTTCATTGTTATTTCTTTTTCCTATTAAGTGTATTTGATTATTTAATGGCTACATGTTCATGGAAGATTTAGATCACAGAAGGGTTACAATGGGTAATGCGGGTGATTATTGGTGGGGGGGGTGTCTTGGAGGAGGGGATTCATGGGAGTAAGTTCTTCTGAATATACATGAAAGATATACAACATTGTTCAAAAGTTCAAAGGATGGGGCATGGTCACGGTTGGTGGACAATCACTCAATAAATGAGGGAATCTGAATTCCTAGCCTGATGAGCTCTGCCACATTCTCCAATGGAGCAGCAACAGTCTTGTGAGTGCAGGGACAGTGTCTGTCAAAAGAGGATGGCCCCCTGAAGAGTTCTTTTTATTGATGACTACCCTGATGAATTTTTGCTCTTGTAACCGAATCTTAGCTTACTGTTATAACTCTAAGGGTTGCCACCTGAGAGCCTCCATGTTGCTCAAATGTGACCTCTCTCTAAGCCAAACTCAGCATATGAATGCATTACCTTCCCCCCAACGTGGGACATTACTCCCGGGGATGAGGCTCCCTGGCAACAAGGGATTAATACCAAGTGCCTACTGACAACACAACTGGAAAAAGACCTTGAATAAAAGGAGGAAAAGGTAAAGACAAATTAGTTCAAGTGGCTAAGAAACTTCAAAGAGTCGGGAGGTCCTCCCAGAGGTAATGCTTACGCACACCTCAGTAGGAGCTCATAGAACATCAAAGTTCATATCACCCCACACAGACGGACTCCTGAGAGCTCTGGAGACCCGCAGGTCCTATATAAGGGGGGTAGCCCCAGAGACTGATGCTGCTCCTGGGAGTGACAGAATTGGATTGAAATAAGTCCTCCTGCACATGGTTAATCAGTCCCCTCTATTCAAACCTATATGTGATGCTGGAGTTTTTAGGTATTCTTCCAGATTCTGGAGCCTCTGGCCTACCTATGTGCCAGGTGAGCGTGGAATCTCAGTGTAGCTGCAATTCCTACCCTACATCTCAAAGGACTCATCCAAGTCACCTGGCAAGGATACAACGATGGGCAATGGCCATCCCAGGGAATGCAGAGGGCCTGCATCTGCAGGCAGGATCATCCCACCCACCATATCCATGGGATATAATCCCTCTCTCACTTGGAGGTGGAGTGGACATCACCATCCCAATCCCCTCAGGATGGGGGGAAAGACTATGGACTAGAGTGGATTTAATGGTATTCTGTTGTACATATACAGTGATTCTAGCAGTGGAAGAAATTATAACAGTGAGGTGGAGCCAGTGCTCACTGGACACTTTTGGGGCAGGGAGGGGATGTGTAGTTGAAATACAGGGGCTTCTTCAGGATTTGGAGGTTGTCCTGAGTGCCATTGTGGCAACGGATGTAAGCCATTTTAAATCAGCACACACCATTCAGAACTGTGTGGGAGAGAGTGTGAAGTACATTATGAACGGTGGTCTGTGGTTGATGGCAAGGACCCAGGATGTGTAAGTCCATTGAGGGTGGTGGGCCACAATTGTGGGAGATGTTTGTGTGGGATGTGGTGGGAGGTGTGGGAGGTGGGCAACATGGGAATCCCAGTGGGTTCTGTGTAATATTTAGGTAAGTTAAGCACCTCTTAAAAAAAAAAATATATATATATATATATATATATATAACATTTTTGTAAGTAAATGCACAATATGAATATATATTTATATATCATTTTACAAATATTGGTATGTATTGTGAAAAATTTGATTTTTACCCACAATAAAAAATAAATATATTAATAAAAAAATAAAAAAATAAAAAAGGAAGAAGCTGCCATATTAATTTAAAATTGATGTATAAATTCATTAAGAATTTACTCTAATTATAACAAATGGAATTTAAAATCTTAAGAGAAAGTGATTTTTGAGTTATGTTTTAGATGTGAGTTTAATGAATTAAACATCATACAAACTAAAAATGCTTATGTGGTGTCCATGCAAAAATCTTTTGGAAATAATCTTCTTTATAGAAAATTAAAAATTCTTGATAGTCTTTCACGGAATAGGCCATAAGCCAGGGGAATGTCTAGATTGCAGGCTTCTTGCTATCCCCCAAATTACACTATAATTATTCTTGCATGCATATTCAGCTTTGTGTCTAAACAAAATTCAAAGGAAGTGAAGAAACATGCATCTATATAGTTGAAATATACAAAACTATATCTACTAAAATAAATACATATAACTAATAACAAATACTAATTGTTGTCTACCGGCCTTCTTCATGGTTCTGGTCTATTCATTCTTTCCCAGTATCTCAGCTGAGTGGTGGATATTTACCTAGTAAAATATTCCAAACTTTACTTCTTGTGAGATGTGAGCGTTTGGTTATCTTGTTCTTATTGAGTTGTTGTATGTTTCCTTTGAAAGGGAGGACTAAAGGGGTATAAAGAGATATAAAGTTAAATACCTAGGTTCCAAACATAGCTATCCTGGACCAATTTTGTAGCACATACTTTTTTCCCCTTGATCATTGGGGTCAATCACCCTGCTCAGTAGAGTGACCCTTGCTGGTTCAGTGGAGGAAGATTCCAATATGGTCAGGGTGGAGCCTGAGAGTCCAATTGATCAAAACATTGATAATGTTCCTTTGGAGACGTACTCTTCCCATGGGTTCATAGGCTTCCTAATTCAATGATCCTAAGGTTATTGTGAAAGGAAATACAATTCTATAAGCCATTTTATGTAAAAGTAAAAGAGGCTGTGTAACTCTGGGATCTCCTAGAAGTAAGTTCCTGGATGGGATTAAATGTGGAAGGATTTGATTAGGGGAAACACCTGTTTGTGCAGGTTAAAGTGGGAGGGAGACAAAAATGTCCAGGAGTGACATCAGAACAATATGCAAGTCTGATTCTGAATGAAGGAGAGAGGAATGGAATGATGGATAAAAGCATCCTAGACCATTGTGTAGTCTAAAGATAGTTCAGCAAGTCAGTGGACAGTCCGTGAGCCAAGGTCATCTACGAGAGGAGTTCAGTGTCTGCAAGAAACAAGCCTGCATTTGTTTCCCTGCCATACTAACTCATTGACTTGCAGCAGGCTGTGGGAAGCATGCATTTGATGTGGAAATGGTTTCAGAGCTCAACACCCAGGTCCTCTAGTCAATTATACTCTCTGAATTTGGAGATCTGCAAGGCTCATTTTCCTGGCCATTACAAGGAAATGTCTATTTGACAAACTTAGCTCCTTCTTAGCTTGTTCTTGATAAGAAAAGATAGCATCATACATTGGCTGCTGTTATATAAAGCATATAGCACAATTGGAGAAACCTCTAAAATCACTACTGAGCCTTCCTCTAAATATTCCACAATTATATCAAGCCTATTATTTTTTGATTTTGGGATAATAGTAAAACAAATGAATTCAGTGGACGGGAGGACTGGGTGCTATTCTTTACCATCTAATGCATCCATCAAACCCCAGTTAATGTTTGGTGGGATTCTATGTTGATGAATAAGGCATTATAAATTTTACATCTAGAAATGCTGACAAGAAAAAGCCAGCAATAAAATGGATATATAGAATGAATATATCCAAAAAAACTGCCATTTTAGATTAGTAGGATTTAGTATAATCTAATCAACCTACTAGTCTAGTGGGTCACTAATCCTCCAGGACAATGGTAGTATATCAAAGGCACACTGGACATGTCAAAGATTTTCACAATTGACTAAAATGTGCCTGTCTCTCAGATTATTCTGCAAACCTAGTAACCTCAAGGTATATTGCTTTTCTCTCAAAGACTGAAACTGCTTAACAATACCTTGAGCCTGTTCAGTTGTACTGTTTTGGGGAATTGAAGTATGTTTTTACTCCTGTCAGAGCACACAAAGCTACAACCTCAACATACATCAATACCAATGAGAACATTCTCCATGACAGTTGACCCCGGTACTTGAATATCATCAACACCCTTAGAAGGGAACAGCTCACTAAACTAAAGGGATTTGCACAAACACAGGTCAAGTTACTTCTGTTGAGTCTGTATAGATGTGTCATTTAAACCAGTGTTTGAAGAAAACACTAACCCCTGCACTTCTCCCAAGGGATGCAGTATTTCATTTTATTCATTATCTCGGCCAAAGATCTCTAGAGGAAGCAATTTTAGGGAATTCCAGCTGATCTTTCAAACAATAATTGTCCTCTTTCTAAGGATCATAGAAAGAAATATAATATGAAAATTCTGACTGAAACTATAAAATACATATCTAATTGATATATCTGGGTCTGAGTAAATAATGACAGCTTATGTACCTGGTTCTAATGGGCCTACTGCTAGATGCATTCAAACCAAAAATATTAGCAATAATCCAGAGTGCTGTCACCAGTGTTGTTTTTAAATCATTAGAAATCAGCGGCAGTTAACAATCAGTAAACACTAACTTCGAGAAGGCCTGGATATTTCCCTGGTAATTAGCTGCAAACTGTCCAAGAGAATTCTTTGAGAAAAATGTACAGTATACACCTTGGATTAGGGTCCTTCCTCAAAGATGACTTCCCTCTCAGTCAAAGTGTCTAAGATATAAACTGGCTAAGGTCAGAAAATTGTATAGAGGTTATGATTCTCTACTGGGACAACATGAGGTAGATTTCAGCCAAATAAATATGGAACATTTCTTCATTGTAAGGAAACTGACAAAATGTTGGTTTCCCATCTATTCAATTCCTTAGGAATCACTTGATTCATGAGACATTGCTACAGATGTCTGCACAAAAAAAACACTTGATTACAAACTTGACTCTGTGGTTTATCTTGGTTATTGCTCTTGTCTTGTCACAGGGGATTACGTACTTCACTACTATCACTTTGGGAATACAATTCCACTGAAGCTTCCCATCATCTCTACCACACTTATGGTAGTCACGGCAGAGCTTTACAAGGATGCTGAAGAAATTCATCAACAATGAATTTCTTAATACCTTGGTGAAATCAGCCCTTGGAGAAACAAGTTAAGAAGTGGTGATAGTTATGCACGGGCAGAGAAGATTCACAATATCGTGATCTTCCTGCACCTTAGACCTCTTCTTCAAGAGTATATCATTTTGGTCTGAAATTTTGACATCTGTAATAATTGACACTTTGAATTCAAGTTTCAGTTAACCAGCTAGCAACTTATTAGCACCTTATTAGCCTTCTTCCATAGATTCATTCTCTCACTTAATCAAACTGAATCATTTTTAATCAATTTTACTAAAACATATTCATAAACCATACAAATCATCTAAAGTGTACAATCAATGGTATTTCATATAATCACAGAGTTGTGCATTCATCACTTCAATCAATATTAGAGCCTTTAATTACTCCATAAAAAAAGAAAAGAAGAAAACAACAAAAACATAAACACACACACACAAACCCTACCTCTCAATCTCTCTATCCTTCCCTTGTCATATATAACTGCTAATCTATTTCCTCTGTAATTTATTGTATTTATATTTTGCATAGGAGTCAAACAATACGTGGTACTTTTTGTCTAGTTTCTTTCACTTAGCAGGCTTCTTTTTTTTTTTTGTACTATTGATGGAAGATTATTAATATATCACTATACATTACTGTCCATGGTTTGGTTATATTTTTGCCCAACTATCATCCTGGTATTAACCTCTTGTAAAATTAACATCCATGTTCTGTTCAGAGAAAAAATTCTTACATATGCCCTATTTTTTTTAACTTTTTATTAAAGTTTATCATATATGAACATCTATAAACAATAAGTGTATAGTATAAGTTGTGAACTTACAAAACAAACATGCATATCATCATACAGGGCTCCCATACATAACCCCACCACAAACACCTTGCATTGTTCTGAAACAATTGTTAAAAACTATGAAAGATCATGCCCCACAAATTACCACTAACTATAGCCAAGACCTTATCTTGGGTGTATTTTTCCCCCAACCCACTTGGTTAATGACACCCTGTATTAGTATTATATACTTGTTAAACTTTATGAGAGAATGTTCTCCTATTTGTCCTGTTAGCCACAGTACATCTTCCACCACAGGATACATTATGTTACACAGTGCCATGCTTTGTAAAATCTATTCAAAGTGTACACTCAGTGGCTTTCATATTCATCACAGAGTTGTGCTATCATCACCTCAATTACTTTTAGAAACTTTTTACTACTCCAAAAATCCCACACCTGTATACCTTCCTATTGTTCCTTAGAATTGATATATCTTCTTTGCCATTGCTGCAAATATATTACAATATTACTGTTAACTATAATCCATAAGTGGCATTAGTTGTGATTTTCCCATGTATCACAATATTTTTAACAATTTGTAAAGGAAGAACATTCTTATATTATTAACCACAATCTACATCCACCACAAAATCACTATGTTATACAATCCCTACATTATTCTAGAGCTTCCTTTCAATTGAAATATTACATTCACAGACTACCCTTTTCGGTCACAATCACATTTATAAGTCAGAAGTATAGGTAATACTAACTATAATGTTGTGCCATCAACTCTATTCATTTCCACACTCAAACTGAATCAGTTTTTCTCTGTCCTTTGCTCCTATAATCCATCCCTGTAAATATTTCTATACTGTCACCAATACTAATTTGTGAGTCATGAAATCTTTCCAGATCAGACATAGTGGTACTTTATTGTCTGAGTTATATTGATTTATAAATTTTACCATGAGCCAAAAAGCATTGAGGAATGTTTGGAGTAGGTGTTGTGAAGAACTACATCATTACATAAAACAAAATTCTATTTTTCATGCCATCAACCTCTCACATACCATACTCTCACTTGAAGACAAAATCAAATACCCTATATGTCACAGGGCTGGAAACACAAAATAAAAAAGAGAAATCTTGTTCTCCATTTATATTATAGGTATATCAGTGTTCTTACAAATGGAAATATTTTCTTCTGCTTTTGGAGAAATATTCTTCAGATGAGATAATATCAAACTCAAATAGCCAGTAAAATGAATCAGATATTCTTGCCTCTTCTCAAATGGAATTCTTTTTGGTCTTTTCATAGGCTTTACAAACCTTGTTTTTTATTCAAAATCTTATACTCCATCTGCTCCAAAATATCTGATTCTGATTTTGTTCTACAACTAACAGAGTAGCTTGGTGGAAAGTACAAGTAGAAAGCAGGGGAGGGTACTACTTCATGTGGTACCCCTCTAGACTGTAAGGAAAACTACCTGTGCTTCTCCAGTGGCATCCTAATGCAACATTCTTATGCTTCATCCTAAAGAACAATCACTGTGCACGAAAACAAACAAACAAACAAAAAACAGTCATGGGGCACACTAATTTAAAATTCTTCCAGCTTCACTGCTTCCATGTTTAGGGATCTTGGGCACTTCCATTATGTAAAAGATGAACATGATGATAGAAAAAAAACATGTGGATTTTTTTTAGGATTAGATCAAATAATGTATGCAAAGCATATTACACCTATGGAGCAATCCATATAACAGTAGATATTATTAATAGCTCTGCAACTCACAGTGATGGTATATTTATCTGAATTCACTTCTCTAATAATACACATTACAGGAAAATATAATGAATAAAATGCTTCCAGACAACTCAAAGTTACAAGGTCTATTCACTGAGAGCCCTTAGCCCCCACCTTGTGCCTCTTTACTCTTGGTTTTTACACATTTTTAATATGTTTGGCTAATTTAATCCACTACTTAGTAGATTAAAAGTAGCAATTAAGAAAGATATGGAATAAGAAAGAAACCTAGACGGATGCAGAGTAACCATTGCAAGTAGAAGATGCCAATCATTCATCCATTTACTCATTCTCTTATACTTTACTTTTAACTTCTTCATTTCAAAAATATCTTTTTGAAAATCTAGTACATACCAAAAGCTACATATAAATGGGTAAACATAATCAACATTCTCTATACTCTCAGAGAACTTACATACTAGTGGAAAGTTGCAATAAAGACTAACTGGTTCCAGGGAAAATGGGGAATCTTAGGAAGACATTTAAGGAATAAGTTGCAGGTCATGAAATGACTGTGCTATGCAAAATATCTTCTTTCAAATAATATTGAATACCATATAATAGGTTATAGAGTGCTTTCCTATATTTTTATTGAAATCAAGACTTTCAAATCAACAAATTCTTTGAATTGGTAAACTAAATATCCAAAATTGGAAGTCAAAGGAAAAGGGAAGCATAGAAAAGAAATGCTGAGAAAGAAACCAAGTCATAGTTATGTTTTCAACAACAATAGCAGGAAAGAGTATTTCCAAGTTCATTTTCAAGTCTTCCAAACAACTATTAAGAAGTTCTTCTGCAAATAAGAAATAATTTAATGGCTTTTAAGGAGTGATGAAAATGACAACAATTGATATCAGTAGTGAGTTTCTGGGTTGACAAGCATCATGACACGCTATCAGGGACCACGTAGCTAGTAGTGAAAAAGATAGGATTAGATGCTTAGTTCCACCACTTGTAGCCAAGAGGGCTTATGCTATTTACCTCACCAATCTGTGCCTCATTTTCGTCATCTGTAAAATGGGGCAATATAACCACCTACTTCACAGGTTTGATGGACAGGTTAAATGAGATAATACATGTCCAGGGCCTAAAACATGATTAGGCAGATAGTGTAGGCTCAATATGTGTTAACTATTGTCGCTATGCCTTTGATTCTCATTGGAAACTTGTTAAGTGGGCAGACAGGTATTATGGCACTCTCTTGAATAACACAGGGACTAAGTCTTCAAGACATTGAACAACTTGACTGAGATGACTTGTAGAACTCTTGAATATATTTTCAAGCACCTCCAACACATATCTACATAGTGTATTTGTAAATAATAAGACCATACCAAAAATGAGACTCATTTTCATAGGCATGCATTTTTTGTAGAATTGTGTATGCATCAAGGAATATAAATACCTTGGTACGACTTCTAAATACTGTCTTTATTTTGGAGATTAAATCATCCCTCTTTTTTCCTCTGAATGCACAGTCACACAGAAACCATTCAATTGTCCCATTTGTCAGGATTTAAATCCATTCCCATCTCTATCAGAATATACAGAGTCGCCTCTTCTTCATGGGGTTAAGAAAAATATCTTCCTTTTTGAAAAAAAGTCTGTTTCTTCAACCCATAAATTTAATAACTCCTAGATGAAGAAAAGTCACTAGTTGTAAAAACCCTGAATGTTTTGTAATTAACTGTGGATTATTTATAAGCATGTCAATGAAGCAAATCTTTACCTGGAAATCTATACTCATTTTGATCAAGTATTTCTGTTCATCCTCCTTGGTCTAATACCTTAATAAACCAATCCTATGCATCTTTCCCAAACCCTGTCAATACAGATTGCTGAGTTTCTATAACTCTTTAGTGTATACATCCTCTAAATGCAGGTTGGATTTCTTCATCTCAGTTAGTTGATATTTGACTCTCACTGTATGGGAAAAGTGGAGTGGTGGCATTGGATATTGAAAGGAATTATATGAACTTATGGGCAACTTCCTAAGTGCATCATTGAAAGCTATTTATCCAGAGTAAAGGTGGTTCCCTCAGGTAAAGGGACCTTAGGGACTGCCTCTTCAGGAAGTGTTTTTGTTGTTATTCTTATCCTTGAATTCCTAATATCCCTATGGCATATTTTATGGTCCCAACTCTTCCTCCCACCAATTTTCTCAACCTGCCACAGAACCTCTGACAATTTTAGTATTTAATTGGTATTGCAACTTTCCTGTCCTTACAATCAGATCCTAGCTTGGTCCTCAAACAATTCTTTTATAAAGGACTACCAGAAATTAGAAAGTCCTTCAATGATGCAGGTTACCCTTTCAAATTTACAAAAGGATATTAACAGTATTCAATCCATAAAACCCCTACTTTTTAGAATCAATATTATCATGGTAATAATTCATACCACAACCAAATGGTCTTTCGGTGCCTTGGTCTCTACCTACATTTCATGAAATGACATCGCTGGGAATAATTTAAATTATGATGCTACTACATGACATGGATAACCAGTGACCTATTTATATGACAAGATACTTTTCTGCATACTCCTTAAATATGGGAGCAAATTAATCCCAAAATCCCTTTTTGAGAGACTGATTCTAGGGCTATTCCTAATACCGATTACTATATTCATCAGAATCCTGTCAGGAAGCACAGGAAACTCAAATTGGGCAATTTAAGAAGAATCAGTAAAGGAACCAATTGCAAAGATGTGAATAGAGTATTGGAAAATTTTAAAAGATGCAATAGTCCATTGCTACAGAGTTTTACTATATCTAGGCCTGAAGGGGAATGGGGAAAGAGAAATTACCAGAATTATCAGGAGATATTGTGCTTGGCAGAAGGACTGAAACTGACTTTGGTCAAGGGGTGAATGTGGTTCTCACTATTTTTGTAAGGAAAGAGCCTTGGATTAAGAACTCTGACCTCAGTCTTGTCTTTCCTTTCAATTCCTCCCTATCTTAGCCAAAAGTAATTGATACAGTCCATACAAGGAGGTCTTCTAGAGCAGAAAGCAGAATGAAAATGTGTAAGAATAGATCTACAGAAGAAAATGAAAGATATCAGCACATTAGAGAAATATCAATGTCTAAACATTTATTAATATTTAAATGTATATGTAAAGGTACATAAAGGAAGTATACATATATATATATTATATTTTCTTTTGTTATCATCAAAACTCAACATGAAATGTAAAGGGTGTTTATGACTGAATTCATCTCTCAATGGGTATCACAGTCTCTAATTATAACTTTTAGAGTCTTATTAAGATTGACCCAACTTTCTCAATGAATAGTTTTGTTTAATTGCCTTCATAACCACTTCCCTAAGCTGGAAAACTGTGAGTAATTACTTGAATCTAATACACTTGACATCCAAAAACTGTTTGGACAGACTCTGGAACTAGAAAATTTGAAGGCTGGAATTTTAGAATGATGACTGCAAATATTTGGTAATTTTTGTGTTTCAGGTACTACTGGTCCCACAAAATTTTTGCTTTATTCCCATAATGATTCAACAGCAATTTATATATGGTTATATTAGAGGAGTTATAAAGCTTCATTTCATACCCCACATATTCATCAGGTTTCCGTAGGGTAACAGTACTGATAGGCTATATCTGTAAATACTATGATATTTTTGCAAAATTTGTCTCATGTGACTGTGCAGAATGCACAGGTCCAAATTCCATACAGCAGACTGCAAGTTGGGAACTGCAATGAAGTTTTACAATGAATTCCCTAGGAGAAGCTGGCTGACTAAAATAAAGATGGAAATTCTCTCTTCTGACTGCAGAAATCATCATCATTTCTCTTTTTAAAGCCTTCAACTGATTGGATAAGATGTCTCTCACTGTTATAGTCAATGTCCTTAGTTGATTGTAGATGTAATTAGCCATAGATGCAATCAACATACTGCTGATTTAAGTCCAGGCAATGTCCTCACATAACAATCAGGCCAGTGCTTGCTTGACCAAATGACTAGGCAAAACTAAACTGTCCAAGCTGACTCTTGAGCTTGGCCATCAAACCCACATCATTCTTTTGTTTTGTTTTGTTTACTTTTTATTTTATTTTCTAAAGATACTTAGATTATACAAATGTCACATACAAAATATAGGGGATTCCCTTTTGCCCCAGTTCTGAAACTACTGAGAGTAAAGAGTCAGTATTTCATACTTTTAAGTGGTGAGAAATTACAAGTTGCATTAAAGAAAGGGATAAAAACCATCTAATTTTAACTGCTTCAGGCTGAGAGGTCAGTCAGAGCAGACATCATTCCAAATCCCTCAAGACTGAGGAATGACAAACATAATGGGGGAGTGTAACCTCAGACCAAAGTAAGTTTATTGTTATTGTAGTTATTATCTTGTGTTAATGGGAGAAGATATAACACTGATATAAAGATAGTGGTCACCAGTGGTTCACAAGGGAGGGGTAGGGAAAAAGGGGTGGAACACAGAATATATTTGGGCCAGTAAGATTCTTCATTTGACATTGCAATGATGGACACATGACATTATGCTTTTGTTAAGGTCTATGCAACCATAAAGTACAGGCCTATAATGTAAACTATAGACTTTGTTTAGTAGCAATGCTCCAATATGGGTTCATCAATTATAACAAATGTACCACACTAATCTATGATGTTATTAATAGGGAAAATTATGTTTGTGGGTGTGTGTGGGTTGGGGAGTGTTATTTAGGAATTCTCTATATATTCGGTATAATTTTTCTACAAATGTATTTCTTAAACTTCTCTAAAATTAAAGTATGAAAAAAACATGTAATTGACACAGAAATATTAGCCTGAAGAAAATTTATCAAGGACTAAACTATAATGAGTATCTAAAAAGTCCCAGAGAACAGCAGACTATTAAAAAAGAAATTTTTATAATTATACTCAAAATAAATCATGAAAAACTTTAAAATTTTATCAGTGTATTTACTTTTTTCAGAAGGCATCAAGGTATAAAGTACATTTAAAAAGAATATCAGACAAAATCTGACAAAGACCTTCTAGTTGCTATAAGTTCTGGTCAGAATGTCCAGCAGAGAATTCCTCTCTTAAAGCAAAAACTTAAATTGGAATCTGGTGTCCATATTTGAACCTTAAGGGAAACACTTTGAAAATAGTTGTACTCTTTTGTTGTGTACTGTGGACTTAGTAATATTCTAGTGAGGATAAACATAGAGTTAAGCTTCACAAAGGAATGCATTACCTGATAAAAGTTCAAAAATAATTTTGAAGGAGTGGATCATATGCCAAGAGAAGATGAATAATTTGGGATTATCAAGAGAGCTATGCATTAAAATGTGCTAGAATATTTTGGAGAATACCAAAGGGAAAATGAAGCAACATTTACCATCTTCACTCTTTTGCATGGTAATAATTCTACAGCATGACAATTATATAACATCAATACTCAACATAATATGAAAGGTTCAATGTATAATATGTTACTATATGTCAGACATTCTGTTAAGGCTTTAAATAAACTTTTACATGCCCCTGCAATATTATAAAGAATGTGTTATTATATATTAGAAATGCATTAAATGACATATAAATAATGTGATTCTCTGAATGATTAAATTAATTATTGATGATGACCAAGCTAGTAAGGGTTAGAATCAGAAATCAACCCAGTTCTGTCTGATTGCCTATCTATGCTGAACAGGCCATATTTTCTACTGAAATTATATACTATTCTGCAAAAATCCTTCTTATATAAAAATCCTTTAATCTTTTCACCCATGTAAAATAATGCTGCTGCCGTTCTAATAAGAGTAGCCAATGTTACAGAAAGGAGGTTCTTTGGATAAACTTGATCAACTAAATAAGCATTGTAAGAGGTGAGGCCCTAGAGCTGAAGTTTTAGCAATCTCTTAGGTGGTGCTTATTATCTCTGAATTAGAGTGCCACTGATTTATTGAGTGTTTTCCATATTTCAAGCCCTCTGCTACATAGTTTTAAAACATCATAACATTTAATATATACAACAGCCTCATCTAATAACTTCAATTATTCTTCTTCTTTTACATAGAGGCCACTGAGACTTAAGATTAAATCACTTCTGAGCAGTGATACAAACCTTGAATCCCCATCATCTGATTGACATGTGCTGTCTCCACTACAGCACCCCTGTCTCTAGTTGGATTCCTCTCGAATCATACAGGCCTTTGATTTCTACCTCTTGATTCCTAATAGCTCTTTTAAATAAGAGGTGGTCTACTGCTCAATTGGAAACTGCCTTCCTCACAAGCCCATTCTATTATGAAATAGAAATTGTATATTTCAAGAGTCAGGCTGTATATTATGTGACTATTTGTACCTGTTTTCTTGTCTTTGCCTGTGAAGCAAATAGTTCCATCAAGCCTGTGGAGTAATAAACAATTCTGTGAGAGTGGCACAAAAAATTCTGTGATCTAATCTAACTTCATCTCTACTTGTTCCACAAATAGACTCTGTATTACTGACAGATCTGCCAAACTTCTTCCAGTTTCTCCACCCTCCATTCCATTCCTTGCTTCAACCTTGATAATCGTGGTCTCTTTTGTCAGTAAGCCCTCTTACCAGATGGTCAGTGCCCACTCAATCTTGAAGGACAGATGCATGTTTCCTCTCATAACACACGTCTTCCTCTCTGCCCCCAGCCTGTTATCTTCTCTTGCTTGCTCCCATGATCAAGTAAGATAATTCGATCATAATCTATTGCACATACTTGTTTACAAAGATTGGATTTCATCCTATAAAATACTCCCTTCTTGAAGGCAGGGCTCAGGCCCTAGATCTAACCTTTGTCTTAGTGCCTGGCAGAGTTTCTATACACAGTTAATGCCAGAAAGATGTGCAGCTTTGAGGACAGGTGAAGAGCACTAGCAGAACTGGTTTTGAGCCTTGACTTTGACAGCCTGCACATTTGTACACTTGTCTAATGTAGATACAAACTTCTGTTTCTCAGATAACTCATCTGTAAATGGCTGTAATAATTACCTTTACTTCACACAAATATTGTGAATGATAAAATGAGATGAAAAATTCAAAAGCACTTAAAAGTGTGTCTGACCCATACTAAGTGTTCAATAAGTAAAATTGTAATAAATAATGGAGAAACTTGACAAGCTTTTATAAGTCTATAAGAAACCTTTCAATTAAAATTTAGGTAATGATTTGATAAGGAGTGTATGTTTTTGTGTATATTTTTGCAAAATCTATCCGTATAGACACTGAGGATATGTTACAACCATATCTAAAGCAATATACTCATAGCTGGATAAATATTCAAAGATTATACTTCTCTGAATTGTATGTGATAAAGAGGATGTACCATGATTTTTATTATTTGGTTATCTTGGATTCAAATCCTAACCCCACTTAAGTTTACCTTGGACAATATAATTGACTGCAAATTGGAATGATTTTCTAGACTATATGGGAACTACAAGATATACTTCACAGAGTTTTTTGACAAACAATGTTTCTAAGAATTTATTTTACAGAATTTATTTAAAGATTAAGTTCTCAATATATAGTAATCATCATTATTTTTTTTAAAAATTCCTTTCTTTTACTTTGAGAAAGGGTCTCTTAAATGAGTCTACACATTTTTAATTGCCTTTTCAGAGTTTTTCAATGCTATGAACCCCTGAGGTGATGAAAGAATCAAGTACACTGGGGAGAAGGAGCAGGTATAATTTTCCTGGATCCCCAGTGTGCACCTTCATTGGTTGTAACAGTGAAAGCTACAGGTAAGTGTCCTGATAATGGGTAGGATGAAATGGAATGTTTCTATGCTCATAATCAGGATTCCTTAGAAATGTACAGTTGCAAGATTCTTTCAGCAGACAATTTGCACATTGCTTAGAAATACTTCTCTGATGCAGCATATTTGAGATACCCTATCACGGATAGCATCTGAATTATCTGCATTATCATACCTGTTTTGAATTAGGAGTTGTATCAAGAAAGAGAAGGAACCATGGAAAACAATAGCAACTACTAACCTTGTAAGAAATAAGAAAGAGATGGCTTAAATGGTTAAGTACCAGGACTCTGGAGAAAACACCACCACTTACTAATTGTTTTAACACTTAGCTACTTATTTAACCTCAATTTGGTCATTTGTAAAATCATTGTTATTAATCTATAAACCTACTTTTTGTAAGTAATGTAAGGAATAAATTGAAAAATGCACCTGACATACCAAGTCATAGCTTGATTCAGAGTAAACTGTGAATTCTTTTATTATGATTTTTTTAAATGATGAAATCTTTGCTTGGTTTCCAGGTCATCAGACTTGCTTGGTTTTCCTTCTAACTCTCTTAATGCTTGTTTTCAGCATTATTGCCTCAATCTTTGAATTTTGAATTGCCCCCAAATCAACCATTGGACCTCTTCTCTTTTCCATCTACATTCATTCTCTGGTGATCTTAACAGGTCAAATGGCTTTCAATGTTCTCTAATTTTGAGTAAGTATTACTTTCTTTCTCCTGACTATTTCTCTCCTCTGAACTCCAGACCCATGGATACATACACTTATTTAATATCTCTTCCTGGATGTCTAATGGGCATGTTATGCAAAATTGAGATCCAGACACACCTTCCCAGACTTCTCTCTCCAACTTCCCTTTGCTGTAAATAGCATTAATCCAGTATAATTTAATAGCATTTACTATCTATCCTTTCCATCTTTCACACCATGGCTGTTTAATCAGCAAAATCTTCTTGATTCTACCTTTAAAATATGTCAGAACCTGTCCAATTTTTACCAGCTCTGCCGTTCCCACTCTTGACTAAGCCACTGTCATCTAACTCTTGTATTACTGCAAAAGCTTCCAAATGGTCTCCCTTCTCTGTACTCACCCAGTCAACTCAGTTTTCAACAGGGAGTCATTTTGAGAATCAGAATATATTAGAATTAGATAGGAGTAAGACTAAAGAATGACTCTGGGTATTTGCAACTCTTTTCCTTTTAGTTCTCATAGATTCATTTTTTCAAAATTTTGCCCATCCATAAAATAGTTCTCATTTTGTATTAAGTGATTCATTTAAAATGGACATCCTAAGCAACCTCATAATAAATCTATGAATGAACATGAAAAAAAACACTGATCTGATAAATGTTTCCCATCAAAACCAAATAGAAAGAGCACATTCTAATGAAAGGGAAAGAAAAAAGGTAAATATAGATAAGGATATATGTAATATTACATAATGAGTAGTACTGGGGAAATAATGAAGTAGGAATAAGGTATTTAAAAAAATGTCAAGGAAGTCAATTACATTACGGCAGATAGGGAAGAACTTAAAAGAGGTAAAATTATACACAATTGAAACCTGATTATGTGAGGGAATTAGTTATGAGAATACCTTGGTTGAGCATTCCAGAAATATGGAGGAGCAACCGCAAATACCATGAGCATTTCCTTTGTATGCTAGGAAAAGAATGCAGGGGAGAATGGCTAGAGTGTACCAAGCAGAATAGTGGGAGTCAGGAGCGGAGAGATGAAAGCCAGGGCTTGAACATTTTGATGATTTTGGTTTTACTCAACATACTTGAGAAGTCAATGGAGAGTTCAGAGCAACAGAGTAACATGATATAACTGACATTTTAAGAGGACTGCTCTGATTCCCTGTTGTAAACTGAGTTGACTGGGTGAGTACAGAGAAGGGAGACCATTTGGAAGCTTTTGCAGTAATACAAGAGTTAGATGACAGAGGCTTAGTCAAGAGTGGGAACGGCAGAGCTGGTAAAAATTGGACAGGTTCTGACATATTTTAAAGGTAGAATCAAGAAGATTTTGCTGATTAAACAGCCATGGTGTGAAAGATGGAAAGGATAGATAGTAAATGCTATTAAATTATACTGGATTAATGCTATTTACAGCAAAGGGAAGTTGGAGAGAGAAGTCTGGGAAGGTGTGTCTGGAGCACAATTTTGCATAACATGCCCATTAGACATCCAGGAAGAGATATTAAATAAGTGTATGTATCCATGGGTCTGGAGTTCAGAGGAGAGAAATAGTCAGGAGAAAGAAAGTAATACTTACTCAAAATTAGAGAACATTGAAAGCCATTTGACCTGTTAAGATCACCAGAGAATGAATGTAGATGGAAAAGAGAAGAGGTCCAATGGTTGATTTGGGGGCAATTCAAAATTCAAAGATTGAGGCAATAATGCTGAAAACAAGCATTAAGAGAGTTAGAAGGAAAACCAAGCAAGTCTGATGACCTGGAAACCAAGCAAAGAGGATGTTTCCTGCAGGAGAAAGTGATAAACCATCAAATGCTGCATATAGATCACATCAGAGGAGAACTGAAATCTGATCATTGGATTTACTTAGGTGGAGATCACTGGATCTTGATAAGGCCATCATCAGGGGATCGAAGGAACAAAAGATTAATTGGAACAATTTTCCATTGTTCTATATTTTGCTCGTGAAGAAGTCCACTTGATACTAACAGTAATGAGGAGGATAGTATGAACAGAGTGTTTTCCTAGGTACTAGTAGGTAATCCTGCAAAGAATAATAATCATATTCCCTGGGTTTTACTTTTATCTAGTTACAAAATAACTGAGGTTGGTGGGCAGTTAGAGTAACTGGAATTGTCCCTTAAGTCAATTGTAATTGTGTGGTTTCTAGGTATATTACTATGTACACAGTTCATTAGAATATTTTAGTTGTGTTTGCAGGGAATCCTGAAGACGGTGGGCAGATTTCTTTTTTAAATGGAACACCGAGTTGCATAGTCATTTTCTAATATGATTATTTTGCTTACTGTTTATTAAATAAAATTCTTTAATAATAAAACATAAAATATCGGAAAAAAAATAATGGATACTATTCTAGAACTAGATCCCTAATTTTCTTACATTTAAAAGCGGTTCTTTAAATTATTGTTATGTAGTTTGTATTTATTGTTGAATATGCGTAAAATACACTTTATCAGTTGTGCTTTATAAGCACATCGTTGTTAATCACAACTCTCTATATATATACTTTTTAAAACTTTGTATCCTAACTTCTATTTTTCTGTATAGTATCCTGAGAATTTCCTATATTTATAGACATTTTAATGAAATATGATTCTACAATGGCTTTATGGTATTCTAATATAATAGTGCACACCACATGAAAAAGAATGGATTCTTTAAAAGATATATTTTTTAAAAGGTCTCAAGCCCAATATTTCAGGGGAAAATAAGTCACCCTTTGTATTAGGAGTCACATGTTTAGTAACAATCAAATAAACATTAGGAAGAGGGAAAAAAACAGAAGAAAATACAAATTATAAGTGTCCATTTCATTTAGCAGCACAGTCATTTCTAGGGGAAAGAAATCAATTAACCATCTCAGAAATTTTTGAATTTGAATATGTAATTTTCAAATCTCAGTGATTGTTGAAATTTTTAATAAAATTAAATTAGAACTTGTAGTAACCAGTTCATTCTAAACTTACAGAATTACAAGTGGTGTGATATTATTCACTTATTGTGAGTTTATTCCTCTCAGTGGTTCAAGATGAACACTCATTTTCTGTCTCTTAGGTGAGATTCCTTATAGCCATGGAGGGGGCCAATCACACTGTGACACAGTTCATCCTGGTGGGCTTCACTACAGATCCTATGGTGCAGCTGGTTCTGTTTGTGGTGTTCCTTGGAGTATACTCTGTGACACTGGTGGGAAATACCACTCTCATGGTGTTGATCTGTAAGGACTCCCGGCTCCACACACCCATGTATTTTTTCATTGGGAACTTGGCTTTTCTGGATTTCTGGTATTCCTCCGTGTACACCCCAAAGATTCTAATGACTTGCATCTCTGAAGACAAGAGCATCTCCTTTGCTGGCTGTGTAGCTCAGTTCTTCTTCTCCGCTGGGCTGACCTATAGTGAATGTTTCCTGTTGGCTGCCATGGCTTACGACCGCTATGTGGCCATCTCAAAGCCACTGCTTTATTCTCAGGCAATGTCCACAAAGCTATGTGCATTTTTGGTAGCAGCTTCATATCTTGGTGGCTTTATTAATACTTCCATGATAACCAAAAGAACTTTTGCCTTGAAATTCTGTCATGACAACATCATTGATGACTTCTTCTGTGATTTCCTTCCCCTGGTGAAGCTCGCGTGTGGCAGGAAGGAGGGCTACCAGGCTGTGTTGTTCTTCCTCCTGGCTTCCAATGTCATTGCCCCCTCTGTGTTCATACTAGCATCCTACCTCTTCATCATCATCATCATCATCATGAGGATCCGCTCCACCCAGGGCCGCCTCAAAGCTTTCTCCACCTGCTCCTCCCATTTGATCTCTGTCACCTTATTCTATGGCTCTATTCTCTATACATATGCTCGCCCCCGATCTAGCTATTCTCTGAGTAGAGACAAAATAACTTCTACATTTTACACTGTGGTGTTCCCCATGTTGAATCCTATGATCTATAGTCTGAGGAATAAGGATGTTAAAGAGGCTTTCTATAAACTCTTGAAATAAATCCAGAATCTCTACATCTAAGAAGATGCAAGCACAATTTTTGTTCAGGTTTTTTATCTCAAACATTTTACCATTTTGGCCCATTATGGTCAAGGATTCTTAAAAAGTGACAGAATTTTCTACCCTGACACATGACATTTCAGTAAACTTAAGATAAGAAAATTAAGGCAACCTCAGATATAAAAGTCTAATATAAAATACAACTTGGAATGAATACCATGTTAATAGATGAAAAACATACCAACTAAAACCTAAAAGAACTCTACTTTTAAAGAAAAGTAAAAGAACAGCCCACTCTCTTTAACCTAATTAGATTTTGGCAGACTGATATATATAGTAAATATCTATAGAGTAAGCAAATATAGGAGCAAATATGTTCAAATAATTTCTAATATTTTCTTATAATTAAAACTACATGAAAGCCATCACTTTATATTCCCCTCACAGAATTTTAAAAACATTTTATATGTACTGTTTCCCCAAAAGCATTAGCAGAGATCCAGCAGCACCCAGAAATCACATTGGTGCAAAATAAGCTCCAAGAACATGGTCTCACCAATGTCTTTATCTCTCATTTATGTTCATTCATTATGGAAATATTGGTAAAGAACCTATAGATTTGCTTTCTGTGAATTACCTTATGGGCCTATGTTTTATTTTATAGAGAATAACTTACAAGGATTTCTTCTAAATTGTGGACATTCTGAGGACCAAAGTGCAAATTATTATAATAAAACAGAATAACTACAGTAAAGAAAAACAACTTGAGAAATGAAAATCTCTGTGTACCTGTTACTAAAAAGAGAAATGTTTCTATTATTAAAAAGAAAAATGTTATCAAGGACAACTAATAAAAAATGATGGACAATGTCCATCCTGGGAAGTAGAGACTGTCTGCAACTGCAAGCAATACAGTTCCATCCATCTGCCCCATAGGACCTAAGCCTTCTCTCAATTAAAGTCAGGGTAAGCATCACCATTCCAAAATCCTGAAGATTGAGGAATGAACAAACATAAGGGGGGAAAGCAACTATTAAGACTTATGATAATTCTAGCAGTGGAAGAACTTGTGTCATTGATATAAGAGCAGTGGCCACCAAAGGTTCCAAGGGGAGGGAAAGGAAAGAATAGTTACAACATGAGCACAGTTTTGGGACACTGAAATAGTCCTGCATGACATTGCAATATGACAGATATAGGCCATTATACCATTATGTGTTTTATCAAAACGTATAAAATTATGCAGGGCAGAGTGTAAACTATAATGTAAACTATTGCCCTTGGTTAGTACAATGCTTCAATATGTGTTCATCAATTGTAACATATGTACCACACTATTGAAAGATGTTGTTAATGTGGGAAAGTGTGGGAGGGAAGAGAGTGAAGTACATGGGAACCCCTGTATTTTTGATGTAACATTTTTATAATCTAAAGCTTCTGTAATAATAATAAACCTTTTTTCAAAACAGCAAAAAAAAAAAGAAATGTTTATATAGAGAATACAAACAGGTACTATGTTAAAAAGGGGACAGATATGATAGGTTCCATGTAATTTTGATTGATTTTTAAAAGTAAGGTAGGGAAGCGGCTGTGGCTCAATCAGTAGGGCTCCCGTTTACCATATGGGAGGCCCCGGGTTCGGTTCCCAGGGCCTCCTGGTAAAGGCAAGCCCGCCTGCACGGCGTGGTTAGCTGACCCAGCGAGCACAAGCAGCAAGGGGGGTATAAGTGAATAAATAAATAAAATCTTAAAAAATAAATAAATAAAATAAAATAAAATAAAAGTAAGGTAATGCTGATATAAGTTATAATTATAAATTAAAAATATGTCCATGTGTCTATTTGTGTAAGCAGTAAAAAAAAAAAAAAAAAAAAAAAAGGCAAGGAACTGTTACTTAACTGTGTAGTCACAGAAAATGTAGGAGTACCACACAGAACCAGGAAGGACCACTCAGCACTGATGTCCATATACATTAACATGGAAAGTGGGTCAAGGGATACAATCAGTGTCAATTTTCACACACAATAACCTAAAAGAAGCCCAATAGAGGCATTGGAATTCTAAAAGTCTTGACTTAGACAAATATTCTAAAAAGGAAAGCTCCATGTTCTGACTTGGGTATTTTTTAAAACATGAACTCTCAATAATTCCCTCTACCGATATTAAAGTCCCCATAATAACACACACTTTTTAAGTGTTAACAGACTAAATCAGCATGTTACAGTGACAGAAAATTAGTTATTTAATGTCAATGAAATGAAACAAAAAAATATATCTATACTGGAGAGAAACGGTTATTTCAAAAATTGAAATGATGTGACAAAGTTTTACTTAAGATGAGCTTTTGTTGTAACCCTGAAATTTAACTACAAAAAGGAAGCTCAGATTGATTGTAAAGGGATCCTATTTAATACTTCTAGGAGAAGGAACCAAGTTCCATTGTCCAAACAAGAATCATATCTACACAGAGACAATAATTTTAGTTGGCCTAAGTGTATAATCTGTTGTTTTGTGTCTGGAAAGCCAACTCTGGAACCATGGCTAAATAACAACATCAAAACCCTAATAAGAAGAAAAAGTAAAACAAATATTAATATTAGGAATATATAAAATAAATATTCATTTAATATTTAATTAAAATATGACATTAATATTTTAGGATATATATCAGTTTAGCAATAAGTTTTTGTTCACTGTGTTGGCATAGTCGATTGAAAATTTATGGTTTTGAAACACTCAATAGAATCAGCCATATTAATTTGAAACTACAGAAAAAATTCATGAGGAAAAGTAATTACTCTAATTATAAATAAAACAATTAAAATCCAAATGAAAGTGGTTTACAAGATATGTCTTTTAGATATTAGTTTAATGAATTAAACATTAAATAAGTAAAAATGTTTATGAATGTTCATGCAAAAATTTCTTGAAATTAAATTTCTATAAAGAAAATATAAAACTTTTGAAAGTCTTTTACAACATAGACCCTGAGGCAATTTTGGGGTGATGGAATTGTTCTACATGATCTTGCAATGATGGATATAGGCCATGTTAAATGGTACCAAAATTTATAAAAGTATATGTTCTAAAATATAAACCATAATGTATATCATTGACCATAGTTAGAAGCAATGTTTCAATATTTGTACATCATTTGTAACAAATGTACCATCCACATGTAAAATGTTATCAATAGGGGAAGAAGGAAAAGGGGGAGAATTTTGGGTATATGGGAATCCCTTATATTCTATATATCACTTTTCTGTAGACTAAAGCTTCTTTAAAGACAAAAGGAAAAATAAGACAATTGTGAATAAAATAAACATCTTTTATATACAAAACAAAAGAGCTTACAGTGAGGAAGAACATAATTTAAAATTTTTATTTTATATTTTTATTATTATTTATTATTCCAATTAAAAACTTTTTTTGGATTTTATTTGTTATTTTTTTATACTATACTATTATTTTATTTTCTTATTAATTGTATTTGGTTATTTTGTTGGCTTCATTTTTGAAGAAGTTTTGGATCACAGAAGGGTTACAACTCTAACAGGAGAGGATCATTGGTATGGAGTGCCAGTGATGGATGATGAATGGGAGGAGGTTCACCTGGGGCATACCTATAAGACATATAATTGTGTTCAAGTGTTCATGGGGCATTGTCACAGTGCGTGGAGATTCACACAATAACCAAAAGAATATTGAAATCCCATTCTGGGGAGCTCTGCCACATTCTCTAATGGGATAGCAAGAAATCCCCAAGTACCAAGGCAGTGACTAGTGAAGGAGGATAGGCCACTGATGGGCCCTCAATATTGATGACTGTACTTATGAAACTTTACTTTTGAAATTGAAACTTAGCCTAGTATTATAGGGTGCCTAATAGTTACCTCCCGAGAGCATCCTTGTTGCTCAAATGTGGCCTCTCTCTAAGTCAAACACAGCATATAAATGCATTACCACTACCCCCAGCATGGGACATGACTCCTAGGGATGAGCCTCCCTGACACCGAAAAATTACTACCAAGCACCAACTAACAATGCAACTGGAAAAAAAACCTTGACCAAATAGGTGAAATGGTAAATACAAATGAGTTTATATGGTTAAAAGACTTCAAAGTGATTCAGGTGGTCATTCCAGAGGTTATGCTTATACACACCTCAGCAGGATCTCATTGACTGCCAAAGTAAATATTGCCTCAAATAGCAGGGCTCCTGAGGGCTATTGAGACATCCAGACACTATAGCCAGGGCAGACAGCTCAGGAGTTTGGTGCCCTGTGAGTAGGCCCCACTTGGGAATTTATGCTTCCCAGGGTGACAGAGTGGAACTCATTTGTGGTTTCCCTAGTCATGGCCATTCTGCCACTTCTGTCTGAACCTATAGTTAGTATTGGAGTTGATAGGTGTATGTCCAAGAAACTTAAATCATTTAGCTGTCCATGTGCCAGTTGAGCCCTGAATCTCAGCAAAGTTGCAAGACCTTCTCTCCAATTCATTGGACTCACCCAGGACAACTAACAAGGAGATGATAATGGACAACGACCATCCCAAGGAACAGAGGGGGTCTGCAACTGCAAGCAAGTTAGTCCCATCCATTTACCCCATGGGATCTAAGGCCCTTCTAAATTAGAGGTGGAGTGGGCATCACCATCCCAGAATTCTCAGGATTGGGGAATGAATGATGGACTAGAGTAGACTTACTGGTATTCTACTATAGACTTATTGTTATTCTAGCAATGAAAGAACTTTTATCATTGATGTGGAGGCAGTGGCCACTTGAGGTTTGGAGAGGAGGGAGGGGAAAAACAGCTATAATATGGAGGCAGTTTTGGGGATTGGGAATTGTCCTGGATAACACTGCAATGACAGATACAGGCCATTATATATCTTGCCACAACTTAAAAAATTGTGTGGGAGAAAGTGTAAACTACAATGTAAACTATAATCCATCCTTAGTGGCAATGATCCAAAATGTATTCATCAATTGTAACAAATGTACCACACTAATGAAGGATGTTGTTAATGTGGGAAAATGTGGGAGAGTTAGGGAGGAGGCAAATAAGAATCTGCTATATTTTTTACATAACACTTATGTAATCTAAGTATCTTTTTAAAAAAATCAAAAAGTATAATAAAAAAGAAGTTAAATGTTCTATAAAGAAAATGTAAAACTTGTGATAGTCATTTACATCATAGACTATGAGTCAGGGGAATTTCTGAATTACAGGACTCCTGTAATCCCAAAACCATAGTCTAATGCTTCTTGCATTCACAGTCCACTTTGTGTCTAAACAAAAGACAAAAGTAAGTGAAGTTACAAAGGTCTATAAAGATCTATATTACTATTACATAATTGCAAATACAAATCATTATATAACTGCCTTCTTTGTAGTTCTGATCTATTCATTCTTTTACAAAATCTCAGTTGAATGGGAATATTTACCTGATAAAGTACCCCAAACTTTACTTCTTGTGAGATGAGATTGATTGGATACCTTGTTTTTACTCGGTTTCCTACTAAAGAGTATGCTAAGAGAGTACAGAAGGGTACACTACTAAATATTTAGATTACAAACATAGCTGCTCTGAAACCAATTTGTAGCATATACTAATTTCCCTCTGGTGATTAGATCAATCACACTGCTCAGTAGAGTGTTCCATGTTGATTCAAGGTCAGTAGAGTCCTTGTTGGCCAGGGGTAGACTCAGACACAAATTGATCAGAACATTGATGGTGATATATTTGTGAAGCACTCTTCCCCTTTGTACAAAGACTTCTTATTCCATTACTGACTCTGAGGTTACAGTGAGAGGAAATAAAATTTTAGTAAACTATTTGATACAATATTAAAGAGACTAAGGAGCCCAGGGTCCTCTGAGAGGCAGACATGAAGATGTAGTAACATTTGCAAGGATATTACTAGAGGAAACACCTGTGTCTGTACAGGGCAAAGAAGGGAGGGAGACAGAAATGTTGAGGTGTGACAGAAGATTAAGATGACCCCCAAATGAAAGAGAGAGGAAAGGAAGGGCATATGGAAGTCTCTTAGACACTTGTGAAGTCTAAGGAGAGCTTAAAAAAGTCAATCAGAAGGTCATGAGTTAAATTCTGCTATGAGAGGAATTCAGGGTCTAGCAGAAACAGTCTGCCCTGGTATCTCTGTCATTTTGACTCGCTGGCTGGCTGTATTCTTTGGTAAGCATGCATTTCATGAATATGTGGAAATGGATTTCAGAGCTCTGAATCTAGGTCCTTTGGTCAATTATATTCTGTGGACTTGGAGAGCTGCAAGGCTTATTTTCCTGACCACTACAGGGGACATGTCCACATCATACCCTTAGCTCCTGGGCATATATGTTCTTGATAAAGAAAGATGGCATCTTATATTGGCTGCCATTTTAAAACATATAGCACTCTTTGGAGAACACCTCAACAATATTGACTGAGGCTTCCTATAATTATACTAAAATTCCATGAAATGTATTACTTCTGGGTGATGGGCTAATAGTAAAACCAATAATTTCTGTGAACAGAAGACCTTGTTGCTATTCCATTTCCATCTAATGCATCCCTCAATCCCAGTTAATGACTGAAGGGATACCATTCTGTGATGGTTAGGCTAATGTGTCAACTTGGCCAGGAAATGGTGCCCAGTTTTTGGGTCAAGCAATCACTGGACTAATTGTAATGCAAGGGTATTTCCTGGACTTTAACTGCATCTATGGCTGATTACATCTACAATCAACCAAGGATATTGCCATCAACAATGACTGATGTCTCATCCAATCGGTTGAAAGCTTTAAAAGAAGAAGTGATTTAAGCATTCAAAGAGAATTTCCATCTCTATTTCAAACAATCAGCATCTCCTGGGGAACTCATTGAGGATCTTTATTGGAATCTCTGACTTACAGCCTGCCCTACAGAATTTGGACTTGTGCATCCCCACAGTTGTATGAGACAATTTTATAAATCTCACATCATTTACATTTATCTCCTGTAGATTCTGTTTCACTGGAGAATCCTGATTAATATGCATGCTTATGCATAATACATTATAGAGTTCACATTTAGAAATACTGCCAGGAAAACACTAGGAAGAAAATGGATGCATAAAGCAAACACGTGCAAAAATCACATCTGTTTCTGAAAGGAAAATCATTACCTCTACCATTTAGGATTAGTAGAAGGTAGTCTAATTGAAGTGAGTCTATAAATCTTCTAGAAAATAATGAAATATCAGAGACACAGTGGTGGCCTCTGTTATCAGAATTTTGGACACCATGCAGTGGAGGTGGCCAAATCCACCTTGATGAGGGGAGTCCATGTGGATGAGGCCATGACAACCGATCTGGTCACTTTTTATATGGGTCCATTGAGCATTAACTGGTATGTCTGGGGAAAGAAGCTGAGTGACATGCACAGAACATGTTACTTATCCACTTGATGATTAGTAAGATGTGTGAATAGAAGTGTGTTTATATATGTGAACATTAAGTGTATAGAACATCTTCTAAATGCTGTAGAAGATTTTGAAGATTGACCAAAATATTCCAGTCTCTCATTACTGAGGCAAACCCAGTAAACTCAAAGACTCTAACTGCTTGACACTATCTTAAGCCTGTTCAATTGTACAGTTTTTGAGGATTTAAATAAGGTTTTACTCTTTTCACACCACACAGAGCTACAACATCCACATAGGTTTAGGCCAATGAGTATATTCTCCATGACATTATCCCCTGTATTTGAATACTATCAACACCCTTACAAGGAAAACAGCTCACTAAATTAAAGATGGTTCCATAAACACATGTCAAGTTACTATTGTTGATTCTGTACAGAGTTCACTCAACAAAGTGTTCAAAGAAAAGTCTAACTTCTGCACTTCCCTAGGCATGCAGTTTTTCATTGTGTTTATTATGTTGGCAAAAGTTTTATAAAGCGAGCAATTTTAAGGACTTCCACTTGAACCTTCAGACAATAATTATTCTCATTCTAAGGTATTTTGATTTAATTTTTTTTCAAGTAGAAAATTATGTAATACATCTGGAATCCCAAAAATTAAATATTATTGGATTCTCTGCTCTAAGATTGACCAGATCTTTTTATCCTCATGGGATGGATAATAAATGACAGTAAAGACAGTTTTAATGAATTGTTGTGATTTCAAAAATATGCCCCAAACCCTTTAAGTTTTCTCAGGACTTCTGTGGTACTAGAAGAACAAGGAATGTTAAGAATTTTTGATGAAAAAAAAAGACAACAGTGAGGTGTTAGAAAATATATGCAGGTAGATGGAAAGATAGGAAATAGCACTAATACAAATGGTGAAATTCCTATATTCGTTTGTAATAAAATTTTATATTTGATTTATTTTGTGAATGTGCTCATTACAGAAACAGCTAGTTTGCTTCCATAACTAAATTCCTACTTCTGAGCTGTTTTAACCTGCAGTGTTGTAGAGAGTATTGAATAAAATATCTACTAAAAATCCATTATTTGCCACTTATTGAAATGTAGCTTTCTTCATTAATTCTTCTTGTAGTAGAAAACCAAAATTGGGTCTAGAATAAGTGAGCATTATTTGTTTGTTTGTATGTTTCCTCCTGTTCCACTTGTTCTTATTTACCCCAAGTGGGGTTATATACAGTGTTGTTCCATGAGGGAGAGCACTGTGGAGTGTCCATTTTTTGTGAGTAAGATCAGTTTTTACTTTGGTACACAATCCTAAAAAAGCCATCATTCTATGATTTTATAATTATATTTTTACTGTGTATGCAACTCTTAAACATTGCCTTTAATAGAATGTACAATGATTAGACAGATATTTTCTGTATATACAATCTCATCTTTATGAAGCAATTTGGTCAGGACACTGTGGCAGATTGAATTATAAGCCTCAGGAAAAAAATAGTCTTAATCTTTATCCATTCCTGTTATGGGCCCATTGCAGGTAAGACTTAGTAAAGATGTTAGTTTTAAGTAAGGTACAGATCAATGGAAGGAGATTGGAACTAAATGCTAATACTGGAGGCTTTATAAAGAGGAAGCCACTTGGAAGAATAGAAGCTGGAAATCAACAGAACTGGGAAGAGGAAATAAAGGACATTGTTATGAGACATGAAAGTCAAGGAACCCCAAGGATTGCCAACCCTCCAGAAATGCCACTGACACTGGAGGGAGCAAGGCTTCTAAGCCCAAAACTGTGAGAAAAAAACTTCTTGTTCTGTAAGGCTAACATCTTGTGGATATTTAGCACAGAAGCCAGCAAACTAAGACAGACATCTTACTTAAATATTTCAAAATCTTGATCAAATTTCCAGCAAACTATCCCATACCTTCTCCGAAAGCAATACAACTTGTTTGGTAAGCTTCAGAGTCAAAACCAATACACACACAAAACATCATATTCCTTTTATCTTTCTCCAAAAACTCCCAAAGACAAGCAAAAAGACAAATTTTGAAGAAACCCTAGTACTGCAAAGAGACAAAATACCAAAATTAAACAATCTAATATTACAGGTTTAAATTATTTTTTATTGCAACAAAATAATAACAAAGAGTGGTTTACACAATATTTCATAATCTTCCATATAACTTGTTTCATTTAATTAAAATATTGCTGTGTTTACAAACATATGTCTACTTTGGAAAGTTGAATAAACATTCAGCAAAAAAATAAAATTAAATTTAAAAAAAGCTGACTTTTCATCTTTGTGGTCTTATAGTTTGTGTTGCTTTCCTGAAAGCCTACTTGACATCTTTGTTCCTCACACTATAGAAGAGAGGGTTGAGCACTGAGTTCACTATGGTTTACAGCAGGGCGGCCTCTTTGTCTGTCTCCAGGGAGTAGATGGAGCTAGGCCTTGAATATATGAAGAACACCGATCCATAGAAAAACATGACTGAGATCAGGTGGGAAGCAAAGGAGGAGAAGGCTTTGTGCCTTCCAGAGGCTGAGTGGATTCTCAGGATAGCCAGGAGGATGTTGAAATAGGAAATCAAGATGTCCAGTATGCTGGAGAGGACTGTGAAGCCCACCATACCCAGAAGGACTTATTCATAGACCTGGGAGTCTGTACAGGACAATTTTACCAATGGTGGTACATCACAGAAGTGGTCAATGATATTCTTACCACAACAACTCAGGCAGAAAGTGTTGGCAGTACGGGCTATGGCATTTAAGACCCCTCCTATGTAAGCACCAGCAATGAGACTGGTACAGAGAGAACTGGACATGGTACTTGAATAGATCAATGGGCTACAAATTGCCACATGGCAGTCATAAGCCATGACTGCTAGGAGATAGCACTCAGTGTAGGCTACAACACAGGAAAAAACAGCTGGGCCCCACATCCAGCCAAGGACATACATTTATCATCTGAGATACAAATAGCTACGATTTGGGGGATATACATACATGTGTACCAGAAATCCAGGAAAGAAAGATTGCCAATGAAAAAATACATGGGTGTGTGCAAGTGGGAATCATTCTGGATTAAGAGAACCAGGATCATGTTCCCTGACAAAGTTACAAATAGAGCATCAGAAATATTCCAAATAGAATCAGTTGCAACCTGGAGTCTGCTGAGAAGCCCAACCAGATGAATTCTGTCAGGATGGTGTGATTTCCCACTTCCATGTCCACACCGGAGAAACCCTGATACACATTATGAGAAAAATTGATTTAGTGTTTTATCCATTGTAACAAGTATCAATTAATTCAGCAATTACTAAGAAGCTTATTTATTTTTACTACTTAGTGTCTAGAATTATAGAACTTTAGTCTCTGATTTGGGAAATCACCAAAATAGAAGTCAGAATCTAGGTTTAAAACTGGTATCTTCAATTTTTCATTGTTAAAATAGGGGATAAACCCTTATTCTCATCAGAGAGTGGAGTAAAATGACACCCATAAAAGTTACTAAAACTTCCTAGCAGCTAATATGATTGAATAAAGAAGACATACATGAAAACACCAGTCCCAAATTTGTCATGTAGTAAAAATTCTCAGCATCTTTCCACATATAATTGAGAGCTGCTTATGTGCCTGACATTTTGCTGATATTTATGTGGATACCAATATTGTGTTAATATTCCTCCTATTATTTACAAAATCAGCAAAATTATATATTTCTCACTAGGTGCCAGTTAATATTATAAGTCTTATACTTAACCTACTTAACCGTTTAAGGTGGGATTATTATGATTTTCTCTTTATAGTTGATGAAACCAAAAGCAGAGAGTTTAAGTCACAATCAAGGTCAAAGTTCTGATAAAGAAAACAGCAGGTATTGGAACCCAGAATTTTCTTAATGAAGAGCTCATGCTTTCAAACATAAGGGTGAAATTCCTCTATTAGAATAAAAAATTTTTTGCTTGCTCTCCTCACAAAGGCAATGCTGTAGACTTCTGAAAACCTGAATTTCTTTACTTTTTAAAGACAGCTTTAAAAATATATACCTTAAAAATACTTTGTTTTCCTCTTTCCAGTAGTTGATGTGAGATTTATATACATAGTTAGGGCACTTTTTGATACTATGGATGTTGAATATTAGGAACAGCCCACTTTTTGTTGCCAACCATTGAGAAACCATGAATCCTTCAAAGATTATGTCCTGAAGTTCAAAGCTCTCCAGAGAAGCTAAGAGGGCGGCATCTATTTATAAACATTACGGGTAGCAAATTAGAACTGATGGTCTCAGTAGCAAGTTGACATCCTCTCTGGTTATAATGAGAGGAATGACTATACATATTTTATATATATTTTGTGTATAATGTTCAAAATGTCATGTTATAAAGTCACTGCCTCAATGGTTACTTAGAACATTCTCTACCACTTATATATTGGTGTTTCATATTGATGCTGTATCACTTGTTTCTACAGGGAAAGCTATATCTGGGACTTATTAAACCATGAAAAGATTGTGATTTATTTAACATTTAAAACATTTAACTTTAAGTTGTAACTGGAATGCAAAACGAATTCCTCTACTCGAGATCTAATGTTCTGGCTTTTTCAGAAGAAATATGTGGGTTTCCTTAATTTCAAATATACCTATTTAATATTGAGAGACCTTGCAATTGATTGATGGCACTGGGTAAAAGCAGCAGGAACTCTTGAAGGCCAACCTATTTCTATAATGCTTAGTAAAAGAGAAGAGTTAGATATCTAGTCATTAGCATATTAAGTAGAGATGCTTTAGCTCTACATCCAAGGTTCTATACAAGACAACTTCAACTTACTTTTACAACCTTCTGACTCATTAGTTGTCTTCATCCACACAGGACTGCAGACAAACTACATTAGACAGGTGATCAATTTCTCCATAATATTCTCACATAATTCAGAGATTCAAAGTTAGACATATAGCATTGTGTTATTATTCACTTGTATTCTAAAATCTTTTTTTCTGAAATCTCCAGCCTGAAATCATGTTATGTTGGCTGGAATTTATAATTATTTTATGTATAATGTTCAAAATGTCATATTATAAAGTCACTGTCTCAATGGTTACTTAGAACATTCTCTGCCACTAATATATTGGTGTTTGCACTCAGGGTTTAGACTTACATATTGATGCTGTATCACTTGTTTCTACAGGGAAAGCTATATCTGGGACTTATTAAGCTCATTTAAATTCAACATGATTTGTGAAAAAATGGAAATATCTGGACATAACCAAAACTATTTCTGTTTTGTCTCTAAAGAATATAACAATGGACAAAATAAGTTTTCTGGTCTTTTGCTTAAAAAGCCTTTCCTGAATAAGAGATATTTAAATGAGAACTGAAACATGAGAAGCATTGATTCAGATGGCAGCTCATTGTAGGGGAAGGGAGAGAAGAAGTGCAGTCCCATTAGAAAAAAGAGTATGTAGCACAGTCCTAAATTGGGAGAGAGCCTGGGGAGTTCATAGACCTAAGAGAGAGTAAATAAAGATGGGGTGGAGCAAGGTACCAACAATAAGCCAGAAGTGACACCAAAACATGATGCTTATATGAAGCCATATTGAGGATTTTGATCTTTAAACCAATGCAAGTGGAAGACATTGCATTATGGGGAAGTCACATGGTCAGATTTACACACTTAACATTCACTTTAGCCCCAGGCTAGGAAATGAGTTGAAGGAACCAAGGGTTTCTTCTTAACTGGAAATGCTCTGAAATCCTCATTCCTCTGTCACCTAAGACCAATCCCTTAAGAATAAGGCTAAAAGGAGGTATTAAAAAATTCTAGAAAGAATGACTAATGGTTGTATAAACTGTGACCTCTTCTTGGTAGGCAGAACACAAAGACGGTCATTCTCAAATTCTACTCGAAAAAGGAATTTATATGTACACAATAGTTTAACCTCAAGGTGGCTAATGAAGTCCTAAGACAAGAATCTTCCAAAGCAAGTATTTGTAATAAATTCTTCCTATTTCTATTTTACACAAGAAACTACAAGGTCTTGCAATGTATACATAAATAAATTTTGTTAAAGCTTTTAATACTTCATTAGAAGACTCAATATTATAGTCACTATTTTGACTTCTGTGTGTAATACAATTTTACCACAAATTCATCACATTATATTTTAGTATCAAAGCTCTGTTTAGAATAGAAAGAGGTAAGCCAAACTATAACTCGATAATCTATATAATGAAAAAAATAAAGGCTACATTTCTTTAGAGGCCTTGATTTCAAGAGTAAAAGCTTTTTCTACCCCTTTTTAGGAATGACATTGTGGTTTACTTGGCCAATAGCAGAGGATGTGATGTGTGATTTGCAAGTCTTGGTCTCAAGGGGCTTTGAAAACTTCTCCTTTTTGGAATACTGCCATTGCCATGTAAACAAAACTGGGATAGCTTTCTAGAAATCTGGGCAGGTTCTCTCTCTCTCCCTACTAACAGTAAACTGGCCTCCAGACATACGAATGGGTCCATTCTAGGCAATCCAGCTCCATCTGAGCGAAAAAGTGACAAAGATGCAGGAGTAAGCACAGCTGAGAGGAGACAGGTCTGGCATAGGCAGAATTGCATAATTGAAATGACACCTGATTTCAAATTCAGATTCCATCCCTTGAAAGCTCTGTAGTCTTGGGAAGTATTTTAAAAATCCTTCAATCTGTTTTCTCACCTCTGAAGAGGAAGAAAAATATTTATGTTATAAGATAAACTGAGGATTAAGGAAAACATAGGTGAAACAATTACACAAAAATTTATACTTTAAAAAGTCAGAGGAACAAGACCAGACTTATTTATAAAAGCTGAGCCTGGGGGAGAAAAATAATATGAAGTTTCTCCTAGGAGGCAATGTAAGTCCAATGGGGTTGTTACTCAGTCATGATAACATTCTTAAATTTAGTATATTTTCACATGCTCCTGTTATTTGACAAAGAATAAGGAGGCTTGGAAGTATGAATTTCATTGGTCTTAGATTGAGAGGTCCTGTGATTGAGCACCAGCTCTAAAACTGATCACTTACATAATTTTTAGAGTTACACCTTTCCTCCTTGGAATACAATACACCCCTATGAAAAATGTGGTTGGTCATTTTCCCAGCACCAACAAGCTATGATTCCAGTAAATTAATATGTCTTGTAGAATCGATCATAAATACAAAGATAACCTCAAATGTGAAAATATGGTGTTGGAAAGTCGATTGGTAATACTTTTATATATGTATATCCTTGGATACATAGGAAGTTATCACCATCTTGTTTGAAGTGAAAGAAAGTACTGAAAACAACAGCATTCTTTCACTTGTGCATATATTCTAGCCTTTTTATTCCTTTATTTTTATCTGCAAATATCAACGAATGGCTCTTAACTTTTTGGAATCATGGACCTCTGAAGAACCTGGTAAAAGCAAAGGATGTCTCACCAAAATTCACATCTGAATTGATATAAAATTTTAGAGGGTTTACAGATTACAAGAAATATACTCAAGAAATTTCTTATAATGATATTCGCATAAAAAATTCCACAAGGGATTCTTAAATTTCTTTCCAGTGTTAATATTCTATAATTTTAAGAGATGAGCAAAAAATATATCAAAATTAACATGTTTAAAACTGAATTCTTACATTTTACTTCCCAAAATTGATCTATTTACCTGTTATTCTTAAACTTTACAGGAAATCCTCCTCATCATAATATTTCCTGAAACTAACCAATTCTGAGCACCTCCATTGCTATCACCTGAATCCAAACACTATTATTTTTGATAAGCACATTGCAATAATCTCCTAACTGGACTACACCCTTGTCCCTTTACTTCCTATACCCTATAGTCGTTTAAAAAATTCAGGTCTTGTCATTCCCGTACTTAAGAACCTGAAAGTACTCCCATTTTTCTTGAAGCTAATGCCAAATTCCATATAATGCCTTACACTTCCTCCCTTTGTGTCCTTCCGTTAACCAAGTAGCTTCATTATCTAACACTTGTCCCTCATTCACTCTGCTCCAGCCTTGCTGGCTTCCTTGTTGTTTCTCAAAAATTCCAACTTGCCGAAATATCAGATTTTGAACTGTCTGTTCCCACTGCCTAGAACAATATTCTCCCATATAATCCATGGCTCACTCCCATGTCCCTTTAGTCCCTTTCAATGATCATTTTCTCAATTAGACCCATCTTATTCATCTATTTAAATTGTCATATCCACCTCCACCAACATGCTGCATACTTATTACTATGCTCAGATTCTGCTCCATTTCCCCCATACTTATGTTTCTTCTACCTTTTAATTATTATTTTAATTGTCTTTTTCTCATTCCAGAATGTAACCTCTGAAGGGCATAAAAAACTGTTTTGGTTACTTCTGAATCTCCAGAATTTTAGACAGTTCCTAGTAAATAATTGGTGGTCAATTAAAAATTTTTGATGAATAAATGGATAGTTACTTTTATATTCTGAAACTGTTTGTTCCAAAGCACTTTCCACTTCTAACCTAGTTCAAAATATTCAGAAGAAAAATTACACTTGGATAGACTTTCTGAATACCATGTGACAAATAAGAAAGAAAAGTAAATAAAAAACAGGATTTATTCCCAAGGCTTCTAATCCATATTGAATTTGAAATAAATTGCAATCCATATGTAAATGTAAAATAAAAGGCACAAAAAATATTAGAGCCAATCATGCTGACATCCCTTATAGAATGATATCTTAAAATGTATCTTCCCTGAAGCCTCACCGCTCCCTCTATTGGGAGCAATCAAAATGCTCCTAAAATTCTTTTACTACTTGGTGGAATAATTGGTCCCTCCAGTACTTGAAAATCAATAGCTGGGATTAAAAAATACTATCCACTGATAGCCTGGACAGCACAGAGTAACAACCATTGGAGTCAAAAACGTCATATTTTTATATCCTCTCATTTTTTTTCACTGTGGAAGTGAATATATGAGAGTACCAACATAAACTACCAAATTGGATTCCTGATTCTATGTGATGGGCAAATACACCATTGGATAGTACCCTATTTTAGAAGGAAGCATATGATCATTTGAGTGCATGAGTGTGTGCATTTGTGTGCTTGTATATGTGTGTGTGTCTGCGTCTGTGTGTATGGCCTAAGAGTGGTCCTTTGGGAGCCAGGCCAGACTCTGTAGCCCTGGTTATAATGATAACCTTGGACACAGAGGGGCCAATATTTTTAGTTGCCCCTCATTTCAGGTACTTATTTTTGGTCAGAAAGGCAATTTCCTGGATGCTTTGGCCTGCTTTTCCTAGACATGATATATGAATTTCCTCAACAGTTCTTTGGGACTTCTTTTAGATGGCACTCAGAAATATTTACCTCCATCTCCAAAGACTCGTTTAAATTTCCTCATTCTTCAAAGATTTAAATGGAATTCATTAGCAGTTTGGGTATGTTATATTAATTAGGATATGATGAAACAAGGAGTATTTTACTAAATATTAACTTTATAAATCAAAATATAAACATTAACTGTAGCTTATAATAGAAACTATCCAAATTTGTACTAATTAGATATTCTAAGATAAATCATATGCTCCAGAAAATGTTTCTTGCTATAAGCATTTTCTCTGTCCATACTAACCCTTCCTGTCTTTTCCATCAGCAAATTCCTACCCATACTTGGAAATCAATAATAGGGTCATTTTATGTTGGCACAAACTCATTTCTTAGATGGAAATATACTACTAAAATTAGGTAATACGATTCATCACAATGAAATTGTTCCAATATTAATTACAACATTACCATACATTAAACTGAAAAAGGAAAGAAAAACAAACCTTCATAGAACCTTAATTGTTAAGTCACTGCCTCACCCGGTAGAGATATTCATTATGAATATTCCCTTAGAGTTAAAGCTTTTTGAAATTTATCTATCATCTATCTACCTCTATGTCTGTATTTCTCATGCAGCTGCTATAATTTTACCCTTATTCTTAAATTTTGGAGAAAATTAATTTTTAAATTTTATAAAAAAAATTTTATCATTATTATGTTAAAGTAAAAGTTCTTCAGAATAACTGAAAGAGGATTGGAATAATTGAAATTTTAGTTTCCTTCATAATTTAGTTATGTTCTGTGTTAAAGTCATTTCTTACAAAGTGTATATTAGGAAGTAGCTGAATACCCAAAATCAGGTGACCTAGGCTCAGATCTTAGTTAGCCACTGCCAAGTTTCAATAAAATCATTTCCAGAAATGTATCATCTCATCTGCCTTTATCAATTCAAGGAAATTTTATTTTCAGATAAGAATACATATTTGAGAAAGAATTTTGCAAAACTAGAATTTTAAAACTGGGTATTGCATACTCTTATGCTTTCACAATTTTTCATCTCATAAATTTCTCCCTCAACTATATTTGCATTAACTTCCAAGAATTTCCAATTGTACACATGTATGACTCCCATAGTTTCATGTTTAGTCATGCAGAAACTGCCCCTCTTAACTGTATTAATTGTACAGAAGCTGTGAAATTGCATTATTGGTGTCATAGAAGAATAAAAAGGAATATTCAAAGAAATAAAGGCAACACATTTCCCAAGTTTAATGAAAGCCATGAATATACACATTCAAGGAGCTCAATGAATCCAAACAGAATAAACATGAAGAGAATCATGCCCATACAGTAGTCAAACTGTCATATGCAGGACAAGGAGAAAATTCTGAAAGCTGCAAGAGAAAAACAACTTAAAGGAGTCCCAATAAGATTAAGTGTCAATTTCTAATCAGAAACCTTGAAGTCAGTGGGATGATATACTTAAAATTCTAATAGAAAACAATCACAAACAAAGAATTTTATAACCAGAACATATGTCTTTAAAAAATAAAAGATAGATTAAGATATTCTCAGATAAATAAAAGATGA
This sequence comes from Tolypeutes matacus, assembly GCA_026826555.1. NCBI lineage: Eukaryota > Metazoa > Chordata > Mammalia > Cingulata > Chlamyphoridae > Tolypeutes > Tolypeutes matacus. The sequence continues at coordinate 815,610 of JAKSZT010051399.1, forward strand.
GGGAGGTCATCATCACCAGACCTGACCTATAGTTGATGCAAAATTGAATTCATCAGACTGAAAGGAAAAGCACTAAACAGTGGGTTGAAGTAGCATAAAGAAATAAAGAACTTCAATAAATGTAACCTAATGGGCAATTATCAATGGCAGAACTATGTTATTAGCTCTTATGGTAAGTAGTTGTGTTTTTTAAGTATCTTACAGATTCTAAAATGCAAATGCATAAAAAGTTATGATAAATCTATGGTTTGGGATATACAATGTATAAAGATATAATTTTTAACAAGTGTAACAAAAATCTAGAGGGATAGAGGGTTATAGGAACAGTGTATGTGTATGCTATGGCAGGTAAGTTTATATCAAATCAACATGACTGTTATAGATGAAGAATGTTAAATATAAGACCCATAGTAACACATAGTAACCACAAGGAAAATATATGAAATATATACTGAAGGAACTGAGAAGGGAGTCAAAAAGGTATACTACAAAAATCAAACAATTATAAGTATGGAAGAATTAAAGGACAAACAATAAAAGTATGAATTGCAAAGACCAAATAGAAAAATGACAGAAGAAATCCCTGCATTATCAATAGTTACTTTAAATGTAAATGGATTAACTCTCCAAGTAAGGAGCAGAGATTATCAGAATGTGTAAAAAAAGGATGTCCCAACTGTAAGCTGTTACCTTAAATTCAAAAACACAGATAGGTTGAAAGTGAAATGATGGTAAATAGATATATATATAGGGAAACATCTTCAAGACTTTGTAGTAGGTAGTGGCTTCTTGGACCTCACACCCAAAACACGTGCAACAAAAGAAAAAGTAGATAAATGGGACTTCCTCAAAATTAAACACTTTTGCACCTCACAGGACTTTGTCAGAAGGGTGAAAAGGCAGCCAACTCAATGGGAAAAAATATTTGGAAATCATATATCCAATAAGGGTTTAATATCCAGGATATATAAAGAGATGTTACAACTCAACAATAAAAAGACAAATGACCCAATTAAAAAATGGGCCAAAGACTTGAATAGACATTTCTCCGAAGAAGAAATACAAATGGCAAAAAAACACATGAAGAAATGTTCAACATCACTCATGATTAGGGAAATGCAAATCAAAATGACAATGAGATATCATTTCACACCTATCAGAATGGCCACTATTAAAAAGACAGAGAACTACAAGTGTTGGAAAGGATGTGGAAAGATAGGAACACTTCTTCACTGTTGGTGGGAATGCAGGATGGTACAACCACTATGGAGGACTGTTTGGCAGTTCCTAAAGAAGTTGAATATAGACTTGCCATGTGACTCTGCAATACCACTACTGGGTATATACCCAGAAGAATTGAAAGCAGTGACACGAACAGACATCTGCACACCAATGTTCATAGCCACATTATTCACCATTGCCAAAAGTTGGAAACAACCCAGGTGTCCAATAACAGATGAATGGATAAACAAACTGTGGTCTCTTCACACGATGGAATATTATGCAGCTGTAAAAAGAAATGAAGTCATAAAGCATGTGGCAACATGGATGAAACTGGAGGACATTATGTTGAGTGAAGCAAGCCAGACACAAAAGGACAAATACTGTATGAATGCATTACTATGAACCAAATATATTGTGTAATATATTGTTTGATTCAAAAAAAAAAAAAAAAATTACCTGTATCCATTACATTTAATTGAGAAATGTACATATTTATTCATCTGTGTTTACTTTTTAGTTTTTAGTTGTTTATGTTTTCAATTATTAAATGTACAAAATAAAGTTAAAAAAAAATGAAAAGGGGACATTACTACCAACCCTACAGAAATAAAAAGGACTATTTATATATATATATATATACCATGCAGAAGGGAACTAAAAGACAGCTTGGGTAGCTCTGCTTATATCAGATGAAAAATACTTTTAGTCTAAATATAGGGTCAAGAAAGGTCACCATAAGCTGATAAAGCGGTCAATTCAACTAAAAGACAAATATTATAAACATATATGCACCTAACAGCAAGGCTCCAAAAATACAGGACCAAATATTGACATATTTGAAGGGAGAAACACATGCTTCTATTTTAATAATGGGAGACTTCAATACACTAATATCAGTAATGTGTAGAACATTAAGAGAGAAGATCAATAAAGAAATAGACTTGAATGATGCTATAAAACAACTAGACCCAACATATATATATATATATATATATATATATATATATATATATATATAATAGTTTACCCAAAAGCAACCAAATATACATTCTTCCCTAGTACACATGAGTCATTCTCCAAGATAGACAATATATTAGGTCACAAAACAAGTCTCAATAAATTCAAAAATATTGATATTATATAATGTATCTTCTGAAACCATGTGGAATGAAGCTAGAACAACAGAGTGAGAACTGGAAAATTCACAAAAATTGGTAATTAAAGTGCATGTTCTTAAACAATCAATGGGTCAAAGAAGAAAAGTAAGGGAAATCAGGATATAAATTGAAGCAAATGAAAATGAGAACAAAACATTCAAAATTTATGGGAGGCAAAAAAATCAGAGCTGAGAGGGAAATTTATAACTCAAAATGCTCTAATTGCTTACATTAAAAAATAAGAAAGATCTCAAATCAGAGCCCTAACATCACCCCTGGGGGATCTAAAAAAGAGAGGAAATTAAACCTAAAGCAAGAAGAAAGAAAAGAAGAAAGTTTAGAGCAGATATAAATGATAAAGATAATTTGCAAAGATATTTTGCAAATATAATTTGCAAAGATATTTTGCAAATATAATTTGCAAAGATATTTTGCAAATATAATTTGCAAAATAACCAAAACTCTATTTAATATGTAAAAGATAGAAGGATGAAGGCAGAGAGCCAGTTCAGTCAGGTGACTTATAGAAACCCAGTGGCAATTGGTCTAGGAAGATAGAAATAGATTTGGTGATTAATAGATCTATTTGAGAGATATTTGGGAAGAAATATTTAAATAAATGCATATATGAGTTGGTAATGAAAACTTTGAACCACCAAAAACCTGACAATTCCTTGTCTCTAAAAGAAATCCATCTTCCCTATATTAGGGAAATAATGTTACCCTGGGTTTTAGTTTCCTAGGTTGCTCAAGCAAATACCATGCAAAGGGATGGCTTAAAAAATAGGAAATTTTATCTCATGGTTTTAAGGCTAATATAGACATCCAAATCAAGGCATCATCAAGATGATGCTTTCTCCCCAAAGACTGTGGCATTCTAGGGCTGTCTGCCACTGATTCTTTGTCCTTAAAAGAGACAAAATAGTTTCTACATTTAACATGGCTTTACCCTTATTGAACCCCATGATCTACAGTCTGAGGGAAAAAATATGTGAAAGAAGCCTTGAATAAACTCTTCAGGTTAACACAATATGAAATCTTAATTGACATAACATTTTTTGAATTAGTGCTAAATGATAATGAGCAACACTTTCAGGGAAGGGTTGGGGATATCAGATTTAAAAACTTCTTATTTAAAATAAAATTAATTCAATGATAATTATTTTTGTTTATTTGTATAAGTTTGTTTTGCTTAAATGATTTTAGATGCTAATATGTACTTTAGATTTATATCCAGTATAATATTATTATAGTTGTTATAAAAGCAATATTTTGCTCTGATAAAAAATTGAAGAGTATGCAATATGTCTCAAATTCCAAAAAGAAATTAAATTTCTCAGCTCCTCTAAGATTGACCAGATAATTTTTCCCTTCTATGGGATGGATAATAGTGACCTTTGAAAAGAAAATTTTAATGAATAATTAGATAACCTTCTAATCAATACTCTCAGAACTTCTGTGGTGATAAAAAATAAGTAACATTGATCTGTAGGGTTGTAAGCAAATACACATATATGCATATATATTTATATATCATTTTACAAATGTTTGTATATATTGTGAGAATTTTGATTTTTACCCATAATAAAAAAAAAAAAAAAAATAAGTAACAACCCAATATTTTAGATTTAAAATATTTACATCACAATGAAGTAACATTAGAGGTATTTGCTCCATATTTCATTGTTTTGTGTATAATTTGCTGAATATAATTAAATTTTTGCAATGTTTACAAAGATGTCTATAAGTCAATAATATGGAAAATTCAATAAGAACGTTCAACAAAAAAACAACACCCCCCCCGAAAAAAAAGAACAATTATGATATTTCATCTTTGTGGTTGTATATCTGTGTTGCTTTCCTGAAAGCTTCCTTGACATTTTTGTTTCTCACACTATAGATGAGAGGGTTGAGAAATGGGTTCAACACAGTGTAGAACAAGGCAGCCACTTTGTCACTTTCCAAGGAATAAGTGGAACTTGGTTTTGAATATATGAAGAGCATGGATCCATAGAAGAGTGTGACTGAGATCAGGTGGGAAGCACAGGTGGAGAAGACCTTGATCTTCCAGAGGCAAAGCAAATCCTCAGGATAGCCAGGAGGATGTTGAAATAGGAAATCAGGATGGCAAGTATACTGAAGGGAATTGTGAAGCCCACCATACCCAGAAGGACTTTTTCATAGACCAGGGTGTCTGTACAGGACATTTTTACCAATGGTGGTACATCACATAAGAAATGGTCAATGATATTTTTACCACAGAAACTCAGGCGGAAATTGTTGGCAGTATGGGCAATGACATCCAAAAACCTCCCAAATATGAGCCAAAAACGAGGCCAGTACAGTGAATACTGGACATGGTACCTGAATAGAACAATGGGCTACAAATTACCACATGGTGGTCATAGGCCATGACTACTAGGAGATAGTACTCAGTGTAGGCTACAACACAGGAAAAGAAGAACTGACCTCCACATCCAGCTAAGGACACAAGTTTATCTTCTGAGATGCAAATGGCCAGGGTTTTGGGCATATACACAGATGTGTATCAGAAATCCAGGAAAGAAAGATTTCTAATGAAAAAGTACATGGGTGTGTGCAGGCGGGAATCCTTTTGGATTAAGAGAACCAGGGTCATGTTCCCTGGTAAAGTTACCAAATAGAGCATCAGAAATATTCCAAAGAGAATCAGCTGCAACTTGGGGTCTGCTGAGAAGCCAACAAGATGAATTCAGTCAGGATGGTACAATTTCCCACTTCCATGTCCACAAAGAGAAAACCTAATTAAGATAATGAGAAAACAATGATTTAGTATTCAACTATGGTAAAAAGTAATCTGGGTCATCAATTAAGTCAACAAATATTTAGAGGTTTGCGAATTTATATTCCTTACTACAAAGAATTATAGAGCTTCAGTCTATGTTTTAGGAAGATCACTGAAATAGGAATCAGAATCTGGATTTAAAACTATGAATCTTTGATTATTAACTATTAAAGAGGAGCCAACCACTTACTCTCATCAGGCACCTGAGTAAAACAAAGTACATAAAATTTATCAATATCTCCTGAAAGCTCACCTGTTTGAGTTAAGTAGACATTCATGAAAACACCAGGCCAATGTTTAGCACGTACTGGGCACTCAAAAATCATCAGCATTTTTCACATATTATTGAGAAATCACTCTGACCCAGGCATTTTGCAAATATCTATACAAATACCAAAACAGAGATACTACTCCTGCTATTATAGGTAAAAATCATATAATGCATACTATGTGCCAGTTACTACTCTAAGTCTTACACTTAACCCATTAATCCTCACAACAAACTTGTAGGGTAGGTATAATTATGACTTTTGTTATGGTTAATGAAATGGAAGCATGGAGAGTTTAAGTAACATTTCCAAGGTCACTGAACTAGTAAACACAGAGCTGGTGATGGAACCCAGAATTTCTTTAATCAAGAGCCCATGCTCTCAAATGTTAAGCCATTTTTCTCTCTTTAAGGTAAATATTTTCCTCTCTTGTTTTCCTAGCAAAGACAATGTTCTAGTCTTCTGACAACCTGAATTTCTTTCCATTTTAAAATAGCTTTTAAAAGATTTATCTTAAGGATGCTTTTTTTCCCATTTTCCTTTAGTTGATGTGAGATATATAAGCATGGTTTGGACATTTTTTAATACCATGGATATTACATATTAGGAAAAAAACATGTTTTTGTGTCAAGGCATTTGGAAAACATGAATCCTTCAATGTCTTGGTCCTGATGCTCCAAAGCTCTCCAAAGAAACAAAGAGGGAGGCATATATGTAAAATCTTTATCATTACCAAGTTAGAGCTGATGGTCTCAGTGGCCAGCTGACAACCTCTCATGCTGTAAGGGTAGTAGAGGAATTTACCTTCAAGCTTAACCAGAGGCAATGTAACTAGAATGCAAACCAAAGTCCTCTAACTTGAGGTCTAGTGATCTAGCTATTAGGAAGATATATGTGGGTATCCTAATGGTTCAAATATACCTGGAAATATTCAGTGACTATGCAACGTGATTGATGAAACTGGGTAATAGCAGTTTGGAGCCCTGAGGTTATTCTATTTCTCTAACTATTTCTATATAAGGGATCTCTACTCATGAGCACATAAAGTACAGATGATTTAACACTTTACCAAAGGTTCCTTACAAGCTAGCTTCACCTTATTTTTGCAACCTTCTGTCTCACTACTTGTTCTTATCCACTCAGGACTTCAACTAAATAAATGACTCACATGATTAATTTCCCATAATAATTTAATAGATTCAGACTTAAATATATAGCCATGTGTTACCAATAATTTGTATGCTAAAATCTTTTCCTGAAATCTCCAGACTGAAATCATGTTATCACAGTAGGAATTTATTATTATTGTATGCATAATATGCAAAACTTTTAATTATTTCACTTACAAAATGGTTACCATGAACTTTTTCTACCACTTATATATCCATGTTTGCACTTAGTGTTTGGACACTATTAGTGCTAAACCTATTGATTAAACAAGGAAAGTTATATCTGGGATTTATTAGGCTCATTTAAATTCAATTAATTTAGGCAACACTGGAAATGTGTGACAGAGGCTATCACTATGCCACTTTTTCTCCCTCTAAAGAGGATAATAACTGATAAAAAGTTTTTTTTTTCCTGGGCCACTGCTCAAAATGATTTCCCAGAAGAAGAGATATTTAAAGATACCTGAAGCATGAGAAGAATTAATCCAGATGGCAGCTCATTGTAAGGGTCAGGAAAGAGGGAGAACAGGACCATTAGAAGAAAGTGTATGTACCACAGATGGGATAAAGCCTGGAGATCCAGGAACTAACAGAGGTTAAATAAAGATGGGGTGGATCCAGGTATCAGCAGATGATCCAGAAGAGTCACCAAATCACCAAGCTTATTGGGAACCAAATAATGAGGAAGTCATGCAAGAAATCTGCACATTTAATGTTCAGGCCAGATAATGAATTGAAGGGGATCATGGGTTCCCCCTTACCTGGAAACTCTCTTAAACCCTCAGTCCTCTGTCAACTGTTAACCAATCCTTTCATAAAGGCAGTAAAATAACACGTTAAGAAGTTCTGGAAAGAACTGTGTCCTCATCCTGGTAGGTAGTAAACAAAAACTGTCATTTTCAAACTCTCTTCCAAATAGTAATTCATATTTACACTGTAGTTTAACCTCAAGGTGCTAATAAAATCTTAAAGAAAAGAATATTTCAAAGCAATCATTGCTAATGAAAGCTTCCTATTGCTATTATACAACTACAAATTCTTTGAACAGGTACATAAATTTGATGAAAGCTTTTAATGCTCCATTAAAATAGCCAATATTATACTCATCATTTAGACTTCTGTGTGCAATATAATTGTATCACAAATTCTTCGCATTATATATTAGTACTAAGCTCTGTCTAAAATAAAAAGAAGTAAACTAAACCACAACACAATGATCTGTTGCAATATTGAAAAAATGGCTACATTTCTTTACAGGCCCTGATGTCAAGTGTGGAGACATTTTCCACCCCTTGAATCTTGAATGACCTTTTGATTTGTTTGGCCAATAGATTGTACCAAAGTCTGTGCTGCTTGAATTCCCAGACAGCCGTGTCTCATAGGCTTTGAATGCTTTTCTTTTCAGTTTGGAATCCTGCTACCACCATGTAAACAAAACTGGAGTAGCTTTCGAGATATTTGGTTAGGTTCTCTCTGTCTTCCCAGCTAACAGTAAGCTGGCCCTCAGACATGTTACTGGGGTCATTCTAGATCATCCAGCCCCATCTTAGTGAACAGCTGAACACAAACACTTGTGCCAGCCCAGCTGAGAGCAGACAGGTCTGGCACAGGCAGAATGCAAAATTAAAATGACACCTGATCAGATCCTGATTCCACCACTTGGAAACTGTAATTCTGGGAGTCTTTTAACAACAGCTCAACCTGGGAAACCAACTTCCTATGATTCCAATTTGTTAACATCTCTTTTAGAATTCATCGTGAAGCATGAATAGATAAACTTAATCATGAAAATATTGTGTGAGAGAAGAGATTAGCAAGTTTTCATACATGTATGTCTTTGGATACATGAGGAATTATCACTACCTTGTTTTAAGTCAAAAACACAATGTAAAACTGAAGCCATCGCATTCTTTTTACATGAAGATTTGCCTTTTTATAGGTATTTCCTTAAAACTCAGTCATGTAAGTTTCTCTATATTGTCTAATCCCTTTATTCTTTGACTTACTTATCATCAAATAATTAATGCCACTTAACATTTTGGAATCATGGACCTCTTTCAGTACCTAATAAAAACAAAGATTATCCCAACAAAATGCACATCTGTATAAACACATAAAATTTTAGAGGGTTTACAGATTACCAGAAATCTACCTGTGGAATTTCTGGTTATGATACTCATATTTAAAATTCCTTAACTACAATATGCCTAACTTTCTCTTTTCCAGTGTTAATATTCTATAATTATAAGAGTTGAATAACAAAGATGTCAAACTTAGCATATTTAAAACAGAATTCCTACATATCACTTCCAAAAATTGAACTATCTGCTTTCCCCAGATCAGTTAATAAAATTCCAACCCTCCAGTTTCTCAAGCCAACAATTTGGTATTATCTTAATCATTTTCCCTTCTATATTCTCTTCAATCTTCCAGGAAATCCTGATGTTTTTACCTTCATGACATATCCTGAATCTGATCATTTGTCAGCACCTCCACTGCTACCACTTGTGACCAAAATCTATTTTCATATTGCAATAATCTCCTAAATGTTCCATACCTCTATCTCTCTACTGTCTATACCCTGCAGCGCTTTAATAAAAAAAAGTCAGGTCATGTCATTCTTTTACCCTGTAAGTCCTCCCATTTTACTCTGAATTCAAATTCCATAAAATGCCCTAAATTTGATGATAAGCTGGCCCTTTATTAGTGAGTATTTTCATTCCTTACAGTTGTATAATCATTTACTCTGTTCCAGCCTTGCTGGCTTTCTCACTGTTTTTAAAAAATTCCAACCACACCCCAATATCATAGGTATTGAGCTGTCTCTACCCTCTACCTGATCACTATTCCCCCAAATAATTGTCTGGCATGCACACATCTACTTTAAGTCCCTTTCAGATGTCATTTTCTCAATTAGACCTATCTTAATTACTTATTTAAATTTTCATGCCAACATCCAGCAATACACCCTATCCTGTGACTCTTCTCAGACTCTACTCATTTCCCTCCATACCTATTGTCTTCTTCTTTTTTTTTTTTATTGTGGGCAAAAATCAAAATTCCTACAACACATACCAACATCTGCAAAATGATACACAAATGTATATGCATACATGTGCATCCGCCCACAAAAATGCCATCCATGCATATATATATATATATATATATTATTATGGGTAAAAATCAAAATTCTCACAATACACACAAACATTTGCAATATGATATATAAATATACATGCACATATGTGTATCTGCCCACAAAAACGCCATTTATATATATATATACATATATTTTAACTCCTATTTATTATGTTTATCATCGGTTTCTCCACCCAAATGGAGCATACACATGAACAGAACAATTTGACTATTTTTTTAAGTTGTATGTCCAATATTTTGAACAGTTTCTAGTAACTACTGGACATTCTATAAATATTTCTAAGATGAATAAATGGGTAGTTGCCTTTCATCCAGGAAGGATTCTATAAACAAATGGACTTTCACTGTTTCATGCACTATAAGACCTAAAAGAAGGAAGATAAAATAAAAGAGAGGATTCATTCCCAAGACTTCAGATCCATCCTGAATTTGAAATAAATTCATTAATTTATGAATGTGAAATTAAAGGCACAGAAAATACCAGACATGAATGGCTTCTCAAAAAGTGAGTCTTCCCCTATAGCAAATCAGCTCCTGGCTTCCTTCACTGGGAGCATTCAAAATTCTGTAGCAAATGAAAATCAGTATCAGGAAATGAAGATGTCATCCCCTGATAGCTTGGGCAGCACCATATAAAGTCAAAAAGCAAGCCACATACTTGTCCTGTTGATTTCTCCCCTACGGAGGTGAATATACAATAGCACCAGTGCAACTAGCAGAGTAAATTTCCAATTCAAGATAACGGCCGGATACAACATTGGATGGCATCCTATTTTCAAAAGCAGCATATGAGTGTGCATGTGTTTGTGTAGTGTGTGTATGTGTGTGTGTTTGACACAGAAGTGATCATTTGAGAGCCAGGCTAGACACTGCAGCCCCATTCCTAATTTCAGCTGATGGCAGAGAAGCCACAATATTTACTGCTACTGATCCCAGGTACTTATCGTTGATCAGAAAGGGAAATTCCTGGAAATGTCACTTTTTTCCACTCCTCTGATGTTTTGAGTGCCTTTTCCAAATGTAATATATGTATTTCCACAAGCGCCCTTTGGGACTCCTTCCATATAGCAGCTCAGAAAAGTTACCTCAGTCTCCAAAGACTCAATTACAATTCATTTGCAGTTTTGGGATGATATATTATTAAGGATATGATTAAATACATAGTGTTATATTAAATTTTGATTTGTCAGAATATAAATATTGAATGTGTCTGATTATAGAAATTTTCCAAATTGTACTAATTAGATTTTTTAAGAGTATCATGTGGTCCATGTCTCTTTATTCCTGTTATATGCTCCTCACTCTGACCATACAATCCTTCCTTATTTTGTATTTCGGTAAACTCCTATCTATCCTTGGAAACCTATAACAGCAATTTTTATGTTGGCACAATTTTATGTTTTATGTTTTAAAATGCTGTTACATTTAGGAAATATGATGCATTGCATTGAAATATTCTACATTTAATTATAAATTTATCATATATAAAACTGAATAAACATTCATCGGAAGTTTCTCATTTTAAATCACTGCTTCAAAACCATTAGAGACTGTCACTCTGCATCTTCCCTTAGGTTTAAAGCTTTCTTCAATATATAGATATCCATCTATTATCTATCTATCTATCATCTATCTATCTATCTATCTATCTATCTATCTATCTATCTCTATCATCTATCTATATCACTATTTACTATCTATCCATTATGTATCATCTATATCTGTATCTTTCATATAGCTGCTATACATTTGCTCATGATTCTTTAATTTTTGAGGGACAATTATACTGCTGGAAGCTCATAAGGGCCCCAAGTAAAAGTGTGTGTTCACTCATGCACCTAACGAAATCTGTTATCTTTATATCATGACAAGCTGGAATATAAGAAAAAGAAAGAAATAAAAAGAAAACAAAACCTTGTTTCCATTTCCATTTTAAAGTAGGTCATTTTCTCACAACTTCCTAACTCATTTTATCCCTAACAAATAGTGTATTGCTTTTGGAATTGGAATTTCTCAGTTTACCTTTCTTCCTTCTTATCTATGAAAAAAAATGATTCAAAAGAAGTAATTTAAACATCTAATCCTAACAATGATTATAAAACTAGTTGTATTATTCCCATTTTCACTTTTAAAGAATAAAATATTATACCTACAGGCAACATATGAATTTTCAAGTGGAAAACATAAGTCAGCTTTTCTTTTAGCCATGTCAAAATAAGAGCAATTTTATAGATATGCTCTAAGCAGACAGCAATTTTTCTAAAGCCATAGCCTTATTTCTGCTACAATGTTTTAAAAATACACTCAAACATATTAGTACACAGCTTAAAAATACAAAAGAAAACTAGTATTATTACATATTGCAATGATTTACTGTTTTCTGTTTTATTTATATTTTGAGCTCAAGCTGATTCAAAAGACATGGTGATAATTTGTAAATATATATATATATTCATTTAAGAAACCTTGGCTTACCAACATTTTCTTCAGAGTCTCTTTCACATCTTTATTTCTTAAGCTATAGATCAAAGGGTTCAACATTAGAATCACCACAGTATCACATGGGCACCAATTTACCCTTTTCTAGAGTATACCTTGTGCTTGTTCAGGAGTAATGAAGAGAATTGAACCATAGTACAAAGTGGCAGCTGTCACAAGAAAACCAGAAGTAGAAAAAGCCTTCAGATGGCTTTGGGTAGAGCAGATATTCAAAATGAGGGCAATGATGAAGGGGCAGGGAGTAAGATTCAGTACAATGGGAGTGATGACCTAATTTTGGGAAAGTGTTTTAACAATCCACCAATCTAAGAATCTTCACCTCTAAAAAAGAAAGTAAAATATCTATGTTGTAAGATAAATGGGGCATTAAGGAAAATATGGGTGAAATGTATAGATTGGTATCTGACATAAATTTATACTTAACAAAGGTAACTATTTTTATCCTGATTCAAAGGAATAAGTCCTAACATTTATAAAAGCTCAGACTGGAGAGGCAAAATAAAGCTGAGGTTCTATAGGAGGAAGTGTAAGCTCAAATGTGGTTGTCATTCAGGATCTTGCTAAACCAGGGGTTCTTAACCATGGGGCCATGGGCCCCCAAGGGGCTCCATGAGCTTGAAATGAAAAACATTAACTTATTATCTTTATTTTCTGTCCTCTAAGTTAAATCTAGCATTACCTTCCCTTATGAATGTATGCAATAAATTACAGTAGTTTCCATTTCATATCACATTACAGTTGTTGCATAACTCAAAAAATTGCTTATGCTCATCCATACTTTAAAATTACACTAGATGAGTGTCATAAAACTATCTGCCACTACATTCTGAGGGGGTCTTTGGTTTTCACTTGTTGGCAAAGAGGTCTGTGGAACAAAAAAGATGCTAGTTTGGCACTTTGCCAGTGGGCCTTACTTTGGTATTTAAGCTCCCTAGGGGGACAGAGTTGGACTCAGTTGTGGTTTCTCTACACATGGCTCTTCTGACCCTTCTATTTGAACCTATAGTGAGTACTAGACTTGATAGGTGTACGTCCAAGAGACTTAAATCTTTGGGATGTCCATGTGCCAGTTGGGCCCTGAATCTCAACAGAGTTGCAGCACCTACTCTCCAGTTCCTTGGACTCACCCAGAACAGCTAATAAGGAGATGATGATGGACAATGGCCATCCCAAGTAACAGAGAGAGTCTGCAACTGCAAAAAAATAATCCTATCCATTTGGCCCATGGGATCTAAACCCCCTCTCAATTAGAGGCAGAGTGAACTTCACCATCACAGTATCTTCAGGATTGGGTAATAAACAATGAATTATAGTAGACTTATGGTTATTCTACTATAAACTTATTGTTATTCTAGCAATGGAAGCACTTTTATCATTGATGTGCAGACAGTGGTCACTGGAGTTTCCAAGGAAGGGAGAGGGAAAAACAAGTGTAATATGGAGGCATTTTCAGGACATTGGAATTGTCCTGAATGACATTGCAATGATGGCTACAGACCATTATATATTTTGTCATAACTTACAAAATTGTGCTGGTCAGAGTGTAAACTATAATGTAGACTGTAATCCATGCTTGGTGGCAATGCTATAATTTGTCTTCATTAATTGTTACAAATATACCACACTAATGAAGGATGTTGCTAGTGTGGAAAAGTATGGGAGGGATAGGGAGTGGGGCAAATGGGAATCCCTATATTTTTAATGTAACATTTATGTAATCTAAAGTTTTTTTTTAATAAAAATATATATTAAAAAAGAACACCTGTGCTAAACTTTTAAGGTTTACTATTTTGCCATATACTCTCATGTAATTTGACAAAACCCTTGTTTGTAGAACCCTGCGAACAGGACCCAGCTCCAGATCGATTCACCTGCATTGGTTTAAGAAATTCGTCTTTCCACCTTGGAATATTACTTACCCAAATGAAAAATTTGGTTGATCCTTTAAAAGCACCCACATTGTATAATTCCAATTTGTTAAACTTTATTATAGAATCCAGCATATTAATTTTTAATTTTTAAGAGCAGATAATGTCAACTGTGAAAATATGGTTTGGGAGAATAGATGAGCAGTCCTTTTATACTTATATATCTTTAGATACATGGGAAGATATCACCATCTTGTTGGAAGTGAAAGACACAATGTACTGAAGACATTATTTTTCTTACCTCAAGATTTGCAATTTTTAGAGCTGTTTTCCTAAAAATCAATCACGAGTGCATGTTTATATATTCTCTAACCCCTGTATACCTTGAATTCTTTATAATGAAATACTTAATGCCTCTTAAATATTTGGAATCATGGACCTTTTTAAGAATCTGATAAGAGCAAGGGTCCTCCCACCAAAATACACATTTGTATAAACACACAAAATTGTAGAATGTTCATTAATGCCCATCTACCCATGGATTCCTGATTATGATTCTCAAGTAAAAAGTTCCACAACTAGAAGTGTTAAGTAATAAATATATCAAATTTAGCATGTTTAAAACTGAATTCCTAAATTTCACTTCCGAAAATTGATCTATCTGCTCATTCCCCAGTTCAGTTAATAAAATTCCACCCTTCCAGCTTTACCAGGCAAAAATTTGGCATTATCCTACTTACTTTTCCCCCTGTGTTCTTTTCAATCTTCCAGGAAATCTTGGTATATTTACCTTCATAACATATCCTGAGTTGAACCACTTCTTAACACTTCCTCTGCTACCACCTTGTTCCAAACACCATTACTTTTGACAAGGGTATTGCAATAGTCTCGTAACTGTTCTACACCCTTAGAAAAAGTCAGCTCCTGTCACACTTATTCTTATAACCCTACAGGAGCTTCCATTTTATCCTAACTTATACTTGATACAATGCCGTTCATTGCTCCTTCATTACCTGGCCATCCACTATCCAAGTAGCCTCATCATCTAATGTTTGCTCTCTCATTTATTCTGCTTCAGCCTTGCTGGCTTTCTCACTGTTTCTCAAAAATTCCAACCATGCCCCAACATCAGATATTTCAAACTCTCTGTGACCTATGCCTAAAACACTATTCCATAAAAAAAAAAAAAAAAAAACAATGCATGGCTCATACTCATCAACTTTAAATTCCTTTCAATTTTCAATTTCTCAAGAGGCCCATCTTAATAGTGTATTTACATCTGCAGGCCCACCTCCACTAGTTCCCCCTATCCTTCTTACTCTGTTCAGACTCTGCTCTATGTCCTCCATACCTATTGTATTCTTCTAACTCTTGTTTATTGTGTTGTCTTTTTCTCAGATCAGTATGTAATATCCCCGTGGTGTTTCCATAGAAAAACATGTTCTTAAATTTAATTTATCCTTGTTGGTGTGGACACATTATAACTGGACCTTTTGATAAGGTTACTTCAGTTAAGGTCTGCCGCACCTCATTCAGGATGGGTCTTAATCCTATTACTGGAGTCCTTTATAAATAAATTACTATAAAAAGAGGGAAATAAAGCCACTTAACCAAGAAGCTGAAATCAAGGAAATCCAGAAGATAAGGGAGAGATTAGGAGACATTGCCTTTTGCCTTGTCAGGTGGCAGAAGAACCAAAGATCGTCAGCAGTCAGTCTTTGGGAAGAAAGTATCATCTTGATGATAGCTGAATTTGAAAGCAAATAAGTTCACATTGTATAAGCCAACCCATTTCATGGTGGGTGCTTTGAACAGCTTAGGAAACTAAAACAATCCCCAAAGGAAGAACAAACAATTTTGTTGACTGCTCTATCTCCTGTATATTGAACATATTCATTCCTAATAACTAATTGGTAGTCAATAAAAAACTCTTAGATTAAGAAATTGATAGTTGCCTTCATATTTTAAATCTATTTATGCCACAGCACTGTCCACTTCTAAGCTAGCTCAAAATATTAAAAAAAATAATCAACATTTAAGTGGAATTAATTGGCTTTGTATGCCATAGACTAATAAGAATAAATAAAAGAGCAGACTCATTCCTAGACATCAAATCCATCTTGAATTTGAAATAAATTTTAATTCATAAGGAAATGTGAAATAAAAGGCACAAAAATACCAGAAGCAATCAGACTAAAGCATCCCATATAAAATGGTTTCTCAAAATGTGTCTTCCCCTATATCAGCACTGGTACCTTCCCTGGCAGCAATCAAAATTCCCCTATACTAGTTGTCCTATTTCATTAAAGTATTGGGTCCTTCTGGCATATGAAAATCAGCATTAGGGAGTAAAAATATCATTTCCTAATAGCCTGGACAGAACAGAGTAAAGCCATTAGAGTAAAAAAGCATGTCACATTCTTTTGCCCCCTAGTTTTCTTTATTGTGGAAGTAAAATTTTGAGGGTCCCAGACTGAATTTCTAGTTCTATATATACCATTGGATGGCACCCTAATTTAGATGAAAAAATATGAGTGTGTGAGTGTATGAGTGTGTTATGTGTGTGTTTGACACAGCAGTGATCCTTTGAGTAGTGATCCTAATTTCAGTTAAGGACATGGACAGAGCAAAATGCTCAGCTGCCCCTGGTCCCAAGTATTCATGCTTACTCTGAAAAGCAAGTCCCTGAAATGGCATTTTCCCTCCCTTCTGACATTTGGCCTGTCTTTGCCAGACACAATATATGTATTTTTTCAACAGTCCTTTGGGAATCATTCCATGACAGCATGCAGAAATATTTACCTCAGTTTCAAAAGACTCACTTAAATCTCCCAGTTCATCAGGATTTTGGTGTAGGAAAAAGAAAATACAGGATACTAGAAGTCCAAAAATAGCATGCTCCCAGTGAAGAAATACATGGGTGTGTGTAGTTGAGAATCTGAACGGTTCAGAGGAATCAGGGTGCTGTTTCTCAGACTCTGAGCACATGACTAATGAGGAAGATGAAAAAGAGTACTCTGTACCCAAAAGTCAGCTGTGAGCCCTAAAAAGGATGAACTCCTTTACATGGTTAAATTTTCTTCCATTGACTTTAGATTTCCATGATCCCCTTCTGTGAAAATATTAATTAGTATGTCATGTCAATTATAACAAATGTACAACACTAATGTAAGATGTTATTAATAAGGGAAAATGTCAGGATGGGAGAGTGTGGGGTATAAGGAAATCCCCTATACTTTCAATGTAACTTTTCTGTAATTTAAGTCTTCTTTAAAAATAAAGTTTATAATATGAACAAAAATGAGTGCCATGAGTTAAATAACTGGTATCTCAGTCTTCCCATCATTTGTGCACTTAGGTCACTAAAATAAACCAAGTGACACACATACATTTCTCATGGTGATCCATGTTTATGCTCAATTCAGTGGTATTCCTTTCTGGATAGGTGGGGAATTGGTTTTGTCCTTCTTTCTTAAGATCCTAGTTACAATGCCATTACATAGTGTGTGTCACTTTC
The DNA here is from genome assembly GCA_026826555.1 of Tolypeutes matacus. Taxonomy (NCBI): domain Eukaryota; kingdom Metazoa; phylum Chordata; class Mammalia; order Cingulata; family Chlamyphoridae; genus Tolypeutes; species Tolypeutes matacus. Next base: position 833,296 of record JAKSZT010051399.1, read on the forward strand.
TGTTTTTAATTTAATTTTCTTCCTTTTGCCGAAAGGACAATGTATATATCATCTTCTGATTGCACTTAGGCCAGTTGGAACCATGTAAATGATATTAAATATAGAGTTTGAAAGGATGTTCTGATCCTTTTCAGGTCTTTGAATTCTTTCTTCTGAACCAGAGCATTACAGAGAAGCATTATCTCATTCTTCTCACTGTATTTTAGAACACCCTTTGAATTTCACTAAACTATAATTTCGTTAAAGTCAATAACTATATTTTATTCAACTTTTTAATCCCCAAAAGCAAGCACAAATGTTGGAATAGAGTGGAATATGAGAAATTGTTGATTAAAATACTAGATGTACTTAGATACTTGGAATCACTACTTTCCATGTGATGTTCAAATATACCCGGGAGAGAACTAAAAATATTAATTGATGGGTAATTGATTTCATGTTATTGGTTGAATGTTCTACAAAATTAAGAGCTAGAAAAACACTGCCTAGATAATCTTGATTGGATAAGTTACGGAACCCAGACTTTGAGACTCCTCTTCCTTTAAAATTTAAAGCATGGGAATGAACTATTGTTAGCAATGGAGAAAGCAATGCTTTAGGCTTGACTTTAGGTTCATTTTAAAAAATCTCTTAAGCTAGAAAAAATTCTTACCTTGCCCATTTTGCCAGCCAATAGGACCTAAAATTGGGCTAGAAATATTAATAATAATCATTTGGATCTGTTCTTTCATGATGAAAGACAATTTAGCTCCACCAGAGTGATAAGAATCTAAATTTTCATTTAAAAATTACCATAATTATGTTAAGCTAGAAGTTTTTCATAATGACTGAAAAATTATTGGAATGAGTAACATTTCATTTCCTATTATAATTCAGAGCTGTCAGCAACTAAGTTCGTGGATTTTTTATTTTTAAGAAGGTTTAGATTACACAAATGTTACTTAAAAAATGTATCGGATTCCCATATGCCCCACCCCCCACCCTCCTTCACTTTCCCACATTAACAACATCTTTCATTAGTGTGGTACATTTATTGAACATATATTGAAGCATTGCTACTAACCGTGGCATATAGTTTACATTATAGTTTATACTCTGCCCCACACAATTTTATAGGTTATGACAAAATGTATAATGGCCTGTATCTGTCATTGCAATGTCATGTAGGAAAATTTCAATGTCCCCAACATGCCCCATGTTACACCTCTTCTTCTTCCCTCTCCCACCCCTCAGAACCTCTGATGGTCACTAAGTTTGTTTTTGTTTTTTGTTTCAGATTTTTTTTTTAAATTTATTGAAGTATATCACTTTTATATGAACATACATAAACAGTAAGGGTATAGTAATCGTTGTGAACTTACAAAGCAAACAAACATAACATCATACAGGGTTTTCACACTTCACCTTACCACCAATACCTTCATTGTTGTTAAACATTTTTAACTAATAATTAAAGAGCATCCTCAAAATATTACTACTAACCAAAGTATTTTCCCCCAACCCACCCTATTATTATTTTTTATATTCTTTATATATGAACATACATAAACAATAACTATATAGTAAAAGTTGTGAACTTACAAAGCAAACATTCATAACACCATACATCAACCATCCACCAGCACCTTGTATTGTCATGAGATATTTGTTAAAAATTATGAAAGAATATTGTCAAAATCTTACTACTAATTATAGCCCTTATCTTACATTTGTTGTATTTTCCCCCAACCCACCCTATTATTATTTTATTTTTAGGACAGAGGTTGTAAACTTACAAAACAATCAAGCATAGGTGCAGAATTCTCAAACATCACCCCCCTATCAACACACCACACAGAGGTGGAACATTTGTTATAGATTATGAGATAATATCATCCAATTATTACCAAGGCCACAGCATATATTTGGCACACATTTTCCATACATCCCCATTCTCAACACAGTACATCTTTGGCATAGGTGCAAGGATATTACATTATTACTGTTAACCACAGTCCATAGGTCAATCCAGTTGTAATTTCCTCATGTTTCTCCACATTCCCACCACCCTGCAATAGTGATGTACATCTGCTCTAGCTCACAAAGAACACTCTTGCATCTGTACCATCAACTACAATTCTCATCCACCTTTGGATTTGCTGTGGTATTCAGTCCCTAGATTATTCTCGAGCTTTCTGTCAATTGGCATTTACATTCATAGACTATCATTTTCAGCCACATCCCAATTTATAAACCAGCTGTTACTCACTATAATGTGTCACCATCAACTCTGCACATTTCCACACTTTTACAGTAAAGCTAATTAAAACTTCTACATACATTAAATATCACTAGTCCATCTCAGACCTCCTCTTATCTCCTTCAAGAATCCACCACTTACCATGAGGTCTTGAAGGTATTTTCCTACATTTTCTTCTAGAAGCTTTATGGTTCTTGCTTTTATATTTAGGTTTTTGATTCATTTTTAGTTGATTTCTGTACAAGATGTGAGCTAGGGTTCCTCTTTCCTTCTTTTGCTATGTATATCCATTTTTCTCAGCATCATTAGTTGAATGGACTGTTCTCCCTGAACTGGGTTTGACAGGCTAGTCAAAAATCACTTGACCATAGGTTTGAGGGTCTGTTTCTGAACCATTAATTCAGTCCCATCGGTTGGGGTGTCTGACTTTATGCCAGTACTATGCTGTTTTTACAAATTTAGATAGGTAATATGACTAAAGTCCGGAAATGAGGGTCCTCCAACCTCACTTTTCCTTTTTAAGATGTTTCTGGCTATTCAGGACCAATTACCCTTCCAACTAAATTTGATAACCATGTTTTCCATTTATTTTTAAAATGCTGGTATAATTTTTATAAGGGTTGCATTCAATCTGCACATCAATTTGAGTAGAATTGACATTTTAATGATATTTAGTCTTTCAATCCATGAGCATGGAATGTTCTTCCAATTATTTAGGTCTATTTTTAAATTTCTTTTAAAAATGAGTTGTATTGAGTGAAGCAAGCCAGACACAAAAGGACAAATATTGTATGAATGCATTACTATGAACCAAATATATTGTGTAATATATTGTTTGATTCAAAAAAAATTTTTTTACATGTATCCATTACATTTAATTGAGAAATGTATATATTTATTCATCTTTGTTTACTTTTTAGTTTTTAATTGTTTATGTTTTCAATTATTAAATGTACAAAATAAAGTAAAAAAAATGAGTTGTAGTTTTCTGAATGCAAGTGCTTTACATTTTTGGTTAAATTTATTCATGAATATTTGGGTTTTGTCTGTCACATTTTATTTTCACCATTCTTTTGACACTTTTAGTTACTTTTATTGATATAATCTTCAGTACTAGACTATCTTCCATGTCTCTCTCTCCTGTCTTTTCTTTCCAGACTGTAGCAGACTCTTTAGTATTTCCTGCAAAGCATGTCTCTTAGTTAAAACCTCTCTCTGTTTCTGTTTATCTGTGAATATTCTAAACTCATCTTCATTTGTGAAAGACAGACTTACCAGATATAAGATTCTTGGCTGAAAGTTTTTCTCTTGCAGTTTTATGATATTAAAAATATCATACCACTGTAATCTTGCCTCCATGGTTTCTGGTGAGAAATTAGCACTTAATCTTATTGGGTATCTTTTATGTGTCATGCATTACTTTTCTTTTGCTTCTCTCAGAATTCTCTTTGTCTTTGGCATTTGACATTCTGATTAGTATGTCTTAGAGTTGGTCTATTCAGATTATTTTGGATGGGAGTATGTCATGCTTATTGGACATGCATATCTATGTCCTTCAATAGGGTTGGGAAATTTCCATTATTCCTTCCAATGTTTCTTCTGCTCCTTTTCCCTTCTCTTCTCCTTCTGGGATACCCATGACATGTATGTTTGCGCGTCTCTTGCTTTCGTTTAGTTCGCTGAGAACTTGTTCAAGTTTTTCCAATCTTTTCTTCATCTGAAAAAGTATGTTCACTTTCAGAGGCCATTTCTTCAAGCTCATCAATCCTTTCTTCTGCTTCCTCAAATCTGCTATTATATGACTCCTGTGCATTTTTTATTTCATTTATTGTACCTTTCATTTCCATAATATCTGTTACTTTTCTATATATGCTTTCAAATTCTTCTTTGTGCTTATCCAATGCCTTCTTAATATCCTTAATTTCTTCAGCCATCACATTGAACTTGTTAAGGAGATTTGTTTGAACATCTATGATTAGTTGTCTCAACTCCTTTATGTCATCTGGAGGCTTATCTTGTTCCTTTAACTGGGCCATATCTTCCTGTTTCTTGGTGTGGATTGTAATTTTTTGTTGGTGTCTTGGCCTCTGGCATACTAGAGTATTTATTCTGGGTGCAGTTTTTCTCTTTAGTTTAAGGCTTCCTGAACTTTCTCCAATGCTGGTTGTGTAGTAAGAGCCAAGGATGTATTTGGTGCTATAAACTGTGGAGGCTAAAGCTACCCTCATGGCCCCAAGGACCAATGAAGCTTTTCCTAACTCTCCTTTGCCTGGAGAATAGGGACAGAGCCGCAGCTGTGTGGAATAATCGAATTCATGCCGGCCTATACTGTAGTTGCCCAGAGAGTCTAATGAAGCTTCACATCCCTTTCTCCCCTGCCTGAGGCAGGGATGGAACTGCAGGTGTAGGCAGCAATCTCTGCCATGCTGGTCCAAGATGACCACAGTTGCCCCAGTAGACTTCTGCTTATTCAGTCTGTGCCAGCTAAATGTGCCTACAGTTACCTGGATAGGCTTGTGCAGGGCCCTCCAGCTTCCTTGCTGCTAGAGGTGGGGCTGAAGCCTAGATTAGGGCTGCAGGTCAATCTGGGTGAAAAGCCGGTCAGTTATAATTTAGCCAGCCTAATTTACTAATCAGTAGCTGTAATTGGTGCAACCGTCTCTTCCTCCCCTGTTTTGGGGAAGTGGAGCTTCCAATTTCAGCCACAGAACAGCTCTTGAGGTAGCTTGTGCCTCCAATGGAGGATGGGCATAGGCCTCTGTGATGTGGAATGCTCTACTCAGCAGATGGGCAGTATTCTCCTTCCATTCTTTCAAGGATGTTGCAGGATGCACTTCTGGTGTCCTGGAGCCCCCAAACACGTGCTCTAAATAGCTCTGGGTGATCACCAACTGCCCCATTGCAGGAGCTGATTCTAGGAGCTCTTTACTGTGCTGCCATCTTGTTGGTTTTCTAAGGTTGTTTTTAATGACATACATTCCTGGAAGCAGCCAAAGACCCAGAATCAGGATACTTGGTCTCTGATCTTAATTTTCTGCTGCCAAGTTTAAATAAAATCATCTCCATATCTCTCTTTTCTTATCTGTTTTTATTAATTCAGTGGAACTTTTTGAATTCAGATGTGAACATAGATGTGAGAAAGAACTTTGGAAAACTAGAATTTTAAAACTGGTTGTATGGATTACACTATAATTTCATGTTTTTTTTCATCTTAGACATTCTTTTCTCAGGTACGTTTGTATTAACTCCCAAGGATTTCCAACAGCACCCATGTATGACTTGAGTAGTTTCATGGTTTCTCTTATAGAAAATGTCCCTTGTTGTTGTTGCACACTTCAAGAAGTTGCACAATCAATTGTTGAGCTTGTTTGCAAAGATCAAATTGGGAATGAAATTTGCAAGGGACAATTCTTCCCTTACATTTACAATTTCCTTCTACAGTTTTAACGTGTAAAATGAATATATGTGAAAATACACATATATGAACATTTTTATCAAAGCTTATGCAAATAAAAGAAGTTTAAGGTACCTGCAATGAAATATGTTATATATACAGGTAAATAGCATAAATTAAGAATATGTGAAAGGGAAAAACAAGAACAAGAAGAAAAATGGAGGCAGAGATAAAAATCAATCACATACTGCTTCAGTTTCCTAGGCAGCTACAGCAAATACCATGAAATATGTTGGCTTAAATAATGGGAATTTATTCATTCATGGTTAGAGTCAGGAAAATGTCAAAATCAAGACACCATTCAGCTACTAGCAATCCTTGCCTCCACTGCCACATGCCAAAGCACATTGTGGCATCGTCTGTTCTCTCGCTTCTCTTTCAGGTTTCATTAATTTCACCTACCTACTTCTGTGGTTTTCTCTCTAATATTCCTTCATTTTTATAAAGGACTGCAAAAATAGTATTAAGAGCCATGCTGAATGAGGTGGGTCATGCCATAACAGAGTAACTTCATCAAAATATCCTACTTACAGTGGGTTTAGACCCACAGGAATGGATTAGATTTAAGAACATGTTTTCTGTGGTACACACACCTTCAAAACACCACACATACTGAGTCCTAGTCTATTGCCCTGGGTGGACCAAAATTTCACTTGAAACTACCTACAGTCCATATATACAATTAGTATGGTCCATAAGAAAAACTAACCAACCAAAAATTGGGGCAACATATTGGATTTTTTTATACTAACCTTGAAAATCATTTCTCCAGGGGTTTCCTATAAAAAGAATAAATGAAATGCCATACATAATATATTTAATAGTATTTTTTATTATTGTTATACATGTAGAGACTAAAATGAGTTTTCTTAGGCTACATTTACTTGCCAATAGTTCATAGATTTATGGCTGCCTGCCTTCTTGGATTTGAGGGGTGCTATGAAGCTTTCTTTCCACTAATCATCTCTCCTCCATATCTATCAGATATCTATGTTCACCAGAAGGCTTCCATAAGAAGTAAGTTCTCTGAGAGTGATCATACCAAAAGGAGCTAACCTCTTAGTTCATTCAGTACTCAAGATTTAATGTACCTGCTGTCCCTGGCATTCACTTTGCAAATTTAATCAGATAGTCCTGCAAGTATAAACTAATTATATAAGTTCAAAATTATCCCATAATAATATAAAATTGCACTTTCTCTTGAGAAGCTACTATGTCATGGTACACCTAATAGAGAAATTTAAATATATTAAGCATTGAAAATATTCACCCAATTTATATTTTTCATACATTAACCTACTATAAGAACTATTATGGTCTCTTCAGGATAAAAAGAGAGATACGTGTGGGTTTATGAAATGAAAACATCCATCATGTCCACTTCAAGTATACATCTAATTCCCTATTTCAATGAAGTTGGAAATAAGGCCTGCAGAGAGAACATGTGGGAAACCTTAGCTTTCTTCATCAAATATTATTATAGAATAAAAAAATCTAACTCAATTTCATGAAGTTGAATGGCATTATAAATTGATTACAGTAAGAATTCTTTTTGTCTTTTGTCCACATCATGAAATAATGACCCTTTCCCTCTGGTTAATTAAATGCAATGCTTAATGTCATGAACATAAATAATGAATTCATTTGAATTTTTGCTAGGATTCAGATTTCTCACACTACCTTAGAATAGAAAATGCATTCCACTCACTCCACAAGAATCCTCTTTCCATTTGTCACAATTCTTAGAGAATATTAAAGGTTGAGCATTACTTTTGGATATGCTGCTGAAAGTAAAGAGCATATTCAAGGACTATTTTGCTGTCAAGTGACCAAAGATGCTCAATTATCTTTCTGGAATGAAGTAGGGAGAGCTCATTCATCAATAATCTAAAGGGTCCAATAAGCCTAAAAAAAAAGTGTGCTTAATTTGTGTCCTTTTTGTCTGTAAATAAAAAATAAACTTGCAGAAAAGAAAATCCTAACAATAATTCCACATCACATAGGCTTAATAATTATTTGTAGATTACAATAATAATGAAAAAAATACTAAGGAGAAAACATAGAACTTTAGTTCTAAAACCTACTACTATAATTAATAAAATTGTCCCATGTTATAAATCATGGAATTGAAAGGCAATTAATTTATTGATGAGCCCAATGTCATATTGTTAGTCCAAACTTTATCTATATATCAGATCATAAGTTTATTCATTCATTCAAATTATGCAGCATTTACTAAGCTATTCCTATGTGTCAGGTGTTGTGTAAGGTATGAAAGAAGATACAACAATGAAGTAACATAAGGACTTGGGTTAGTATTATAATTTTAAAAAGCAAGGTGAGCACAGAGATTGTCTCATGTGAATCCCAGCCTACATTTTACTAGTTGTGTTAGTAAGAACAATGACTTAATTTCACCAAACCTAACTTTCTGATCTAAAACATGGGGAGAATTCTGTTTTCCTCATAAGGTTGTTGTAAAAATTAAATGAGATAAAATATGTAAAAGTTTCCATTAATATCAACTAAAATCATGGAAAGAAAAAAGGAACAATAATAAGTATTAGAAAAGACAGAAATAAGGAGGACAGAGAGAGAGAGAGAGAGAGAGAGAGAGATACAGAGCCTGTCCATGTGAAATTTACATCCTAATGATGGAGATAATTAAATAATTACATAAATCTATAATTATAAATTATGACAAATGACATGAACAAAAATTATAAGGTCTCATGAGATCGAATCAAAAGGCCTGAAATAATGAGGGATCTTAACGAAGATTTATCTAAAGAAATAATATTTAGCCTGACAACTGAAGGATGGTAATAGGAATTTGCTAGACAGTGTGGTGATGAAGGTAGGGTAGCAGATTGCAAGGAGGATAGAGAAAGCGGTCTTGCAGAGGCTATATCAAATGCCAAATTCCAAGGTAAGGAAAGGTATTGTGTATTCAAAAAAAGTGAAAGAAGGATAGAGAAGCTGGACCTCAGACATATAAATTTGCATTAAATTAGGCAGTTGGAGTGGGCAGGACTAGACAACATAGGGACTGGGTAGCCCTCATTAAAGATTTTGGTGGTATAGTCTAAGTGTTATGGGAGTCATTGAAGGGTTTCAATAAGATGCATGGTGTGGTCAAAGAAGTTTTTAAAAAAATCTTGTGACAATGAGAAAAATAGAAGGATGAAGGCAGAAAAAGCAAGTTCAGATGACTTGCACACACACACACACACACACACTCCCACTCACTCCCCACCCCTACCGCAGACAGAAACACATGTGAGAGCCGATGGCATTTGAACTAGGTGTTTAGAAATACGTATGGTGATAAATAGGGTAGATCTGAGAGATATTTAAGAAGTAATATGTATAAGAGTTGTTGATGAGAACTTTGAAGCCCCAAATATTCCTGAAATAAACCTTGTCACTGAAATAAGTCCCTTCTTCCCTAATTCCTTCAGGGAAATAGTTTTTAGAAGAAAACGAAAAAAGAAAGAAAAAAGAACAAACCTTCCCATGTCTTCATCTAAGGTGTTGCCTTACAAGGGTTGCCAGTGTCTTCTCGGTCCATATCCTCAATACTCTTCTTCCAGCCCCAAAGGAGCGTTATATATGGCCCATATAAAGAATACAAGGACTGCTCTGGAAGGACATGGCACACATATCTGAGGAGAGGCGAGTATTGTTAATTGTTTTAAGAAGGGTCTGGGAGCCTGCCTGGGAATGGCTTCTAACAGTGCTGACCAAATGCAGAGGTACCATAAAGTAACATCAACAGAAGCGGGTAATCAATACTGTTGAGATGGGAGACCATCCTTACAAACTGTAAAGGAAAGAGTCCAAAAGCTCAGGGATATTGGAATTTTCGTGTTAATCCATTATATGCAACTTTCAACCATCACCTAAACCTGTGGTTTTTCAATCTTTTATATTCAACACCCCTTTATACTCTCAGAGCTTATTGAGGACCCCAAAGGGATATTGTTTATGTAAGCTATATCTAATCATATTTCACATATGAGAACTTAAAAATGATAAAGTTTTTAATATTTACTTACTAATGTATTAACAATAACAATAACTCCATTACATATTAACATAAATAATAACTTTTATAAAAATAACTACATTTTCCATAAAATATACTTGAGTAGAATGACATTGTATTACATTTTTGAATTTTTTAAATATCCAAGTCAGTTGGATTCTTACATATTCAATTTTTAAAAATATATTGTTTTAATTATAAAGTATGTGAAGAAAATCTAGCCTCAAAAGATATGAAGTAGGAAAACAAGAGAATATTTAAATTGTCTTTTCAGATCATCATGATATTCCATATTGATAAATCACCAGAACTCAACAAATAGTATTTTTTTAAAGATTAATTGCAATGTAAAATAAAAACTGAATATCAGTAATGTCTTGGGGTATTGTGAACATAATTTTTAACTTGTGAACTCCTTGAAAAGATTTCTGGGACCCAAAAACATCCCTAGGCCACACTTTGAGAATGTCTACTATAAATATATATTTTGAAAGGCCCAGAGAATATTCCTTTCACAAAGCCAATATAATGCATTAATGGGAGAGCATCAGCTTCCTTGAAAAGCTCTGTGTGACTCTATTTTGTATGCTGGAGAAGACATATGCATTTGTGGGCCAAATTGTACACATGCATGTGAAAATAAATACTTCTATATACGGAAAAAGACTTTGAAGATTGAACAATATGTGCTGGTTTTTCAGCTTAATCCACAAACCCGGAAACCTCAAACTGCATTATTTATCCCTCATCAATTGAAATTGCTTAACACTACTTTGAACCCCTTCAAATGTAACATATTTGAAGGTTTAAATTGCTTTAACTCCTTTTAGGCCATGCAGAACTACTTTTACATAAGTCAAGATATATGAGGACTTTCTTGATGACAACTGTCCCCTGTATTTCAATACCATCAACATGCTTAGCAGGAAAATAGCTCACCAAATTAAATGGGCTGCACAAATGCATGTAATGTTACTGTTGTTGTTTCTGTGTAGATGTCTCATTCAGACAAGTCGTGGAAGAAAATATTACCTCTGCACTTCCCTAGAGAGGCAGAATTCCATTTTTTTTCAATTTTTATTGTGGATAAAAATCAAAGTTTTCACAATATAAACCAATATTTGTAAAATGATATAAAAATATATATGCTATTTGGCAGATGGAATATGATGGAAACAATTTTAGTGCTTCCACTTGAAACTTCCAACAATAATAAACCTCGTTCTAAGGATCAAGAAGAGATTGAATATTAAGATTCTGACCACTCAAGAGACACAGATTGGCAGAATGGATAAGGAAATATGATCCATCTATATGCTGTCTACAAGAAGGCCACCTTCGACCCAGGGATTCAAGGAGGCTGCAAGTGAATGGCTGGAAAACAATTTTCCAAGCTAACAATAGCCAAAAAGGGGCAGGAGTAGCTATCTTAATATCAGACAAAATAGACTTTAAATGCAAAACTATTGTAAAAGACAAAGATGGACACTATATATTAGTAAAAGGGGTAATCTCTCAAGAAGAGAGAACATTCATAAAGATTTATGCACCTAATCGGGGTGCCTCAAAATACATGAGGCAAACTCTGGAAAAACTAAGGGGAGAAATAAATGCCTCTACAATTATAATGGGGGACTTTAATACACCATTATCATCATTAGACAAAACATCTAGACTGAGAATCAATAAAGAAACAAAGACTCTGAACAATACATTAGAGGACATGGACTTAATAGACATATACAGAACAGTACACCCAAATACAGCAGGATTTACATTCTTCACGAGTGCACATGGATCATACTCCAAGATAGACCACATGCTAGGCCACAGAACAACTCTCAATGAATTCAGAAAGACTGAGATTATACAAAGTAATTTCTCTGACCACAATGGAATGAAATTGGAAATCACTAAGGGCCAGAGAAACAGATTAGACACAAAGATATGGAAGTTAAACAACACACTCTTAGACAAACAGCGGGACAAGGAGGAAATCTCAAAAGAAATCAGTATCTACCTTGAAATGAATGAAAATGAGAACACAAAATATCAAAACCTATGGGATGCAGTGAAAGCTGTCCTGAGAGGGAAGTTCATAGCTGTAAATACACATATTGTTTTATTCTCTCTATCTATCCCCAAAACATTTTCTGGTCTTGGGTAGATAATGACAGCTTGTACAGCTATTCCATTGGACCTACTGGGAGATGCACACAGGTCAAAAGCATTAGCCACACTCAGGGGTGTGGACTTCAGTGGTGTTTTCTAGTCCCTAGAAATTAGTGACAGCCATTAAACAATACCCTCAAGAAGGACTGGGCATTTCCCTTTTACCTAATGTAGGATTAACCTGGTAAATGGCTGTAGTACATCAAAGAGTAGCTCTTAGGAAGATGTACAGTGTACCTATTGGTTTAGGGGCCCTCCTCAAAGGGAACTGAACACTTGTCAGTCAAGAGCTCCGGGTCTGTAAACTGGCTGAGGGAATAGAATTACATTGTGATGCCCACACTAAAACTTCTTGAGCTAGCCACAAGTAAAATGGAAAGCTTCTTCATTACAAGAAAAATAACATGTGTTGATTTCCCATCTATTTAATCCCCTAGGATCTACTTTATGCAGGAGTCATTCCCACAGATGTCTGCAAAAAAATCAGTTTGATTACCACCTTTACTTTGTGGTTGTAGTTTATATTGATAGTTGCTCTCTTCCTGTCTCTGAGAGTTACATATTGCCACCTGGCTTTTTCTCTCTGGGATTTCAATCCACTGCAGCTTCTCATTATCTCTAGTGTACTTGTAGCAACCATGGCAGAGTTTTACAAGGATGTTGATGACCCCATCTGTAAGACATTTCTTAACGCATAAATGAAATTAATGTTGTTGGAGCCCTTGGTGGAACAAGAAGATCGGTATGAGGGTTAGGATTATGGAGTGGCAAAGTAGATTACATATAATGGTTCATTCATAATATCTCAACCTTAGAAACCCCACCACCATGTGGTTAAAGTAAAGCTTTCATCTAGGGGTGTGCCTTATTGCCTCAGATGGTAGAAAGCAGCTATTTTTTATGATGATAAAGTTCAGGGGAGATTGCATTTCAAAGTTCTCAGTCTTGTCTTTTCTGCCCATATGTCCCTATCCAAGATCTCAGGATCTCACTCCTTTCCAGTTAATAATCTTATCTTTGCATTAAATGCCTACCAAGGTCAACTATTTATTTGGACTGCAATTATGATAACCTAAACCCAAGCAAAGCCTTAGTCCTCAACAATATCTTCTTTAGGACCACAGGAGATACAATTTATGCTTTCAGGCTGCCTCTTTGTGTTTTTTTGTGCATATTCACAGCTTTCAATATCAGCAGAATTGACAGCTCACACAATATTTATAATTTCTACTTTCTTGCCTCTTTTATATAGGCATTTGTTTTCTCACCTGTTTCATCACCTGTAAGTCATATTAGGACACCACTGATGATCATTTAAGTAAGTTTGATGGTACTAGATGCTTTAGATTACTAGAGTCTCATTTCCTACTGGCAAGGGTTTTACCTGTTTAATCATCAAATATGTAGGCATTTCTAATCTATTTGTGCATTTGATACCTGGATCTACCTCTGGGGCCAGTATGACATATCAAACTAATAAGTAACAGATGTCTCACATAAAATGTGTAATTATAAGGAAATTAATGCAATGGAATGCATACGATATGGGGGAATCCCATGGAATAGTGGAAGAATCATAAGGGTAATCACTTTAAAGAAGTATTTACACACCTGTCAATGAAGAAAGAGTGTAAGTGTCTAAGAGAATGGAGGGAGAGATTGATAGAGGTTGTCTAGCAGAAACTTTGTTCTCTGTCCAAGGATGCTGCCAGCTATGGCAACCTTGCAGGGGAGTATCTGGGGTCAAACATTCTGAACTCAATTTTGTCACTGCCAGTGACAGCCATAGACTACATTCATTTAGGAGACCATGAAGAACATGAAAACAACAACAAACTAAACCTAAAGAAAGCAGAAAGAAGGAAATAACAAAGATTAGAGCAGAACTAAATGAAATAGAGAATAAGAAAGCACTGGAAAAAATAAACAAAACCAAAAGCTCGTTCTTCGAGAATATCAACAAAATTGACAAACCCTTAGACAGACTAACAAAGAAAAAGAGAGAACAGATGCAAATACATATATCACTACTGACCCCACAGAAATAAAGAGTATCATAAGGGGATACTTTGAAAAATTATATGCCAACAAGAATGACAATTTAGAGGAAATGGACAAGTTTCTAGAAACCCACAAACAGCCGACATTGATGAAAGAAGAAATAGATGAACTTAACAGCCCAATTACAAGTACAGAGATAGACTCAGTCATTAAAAACCTCCCAACTAAGAGGAGTCCAGGACCAGATGGCTTCACAGCTGAATTCTACCAAACATTCCGGAAAGAGCTAACACCAATTCTACTTAAGCTCTTCCAAAAAATAGAAGTAGAAGGAATA